>JAZHYW010048662.1:0-10334 GCA_037355805.1 Ixodes ricinus
CCTTTGATCCGGGTTGTGTCGAATTCCCGTCCTAAAAAATTGAGCATATCCACGTGGTGAATGATGGCGAGTGGGACGAAGCTCCGGGCGAACTCGCCGGAGAAACCAGCGATTCTTCCGTTAATTCGCCCGCTCGCCACGCCAAAGACGTGAGAAGCGCTGGTGTGCGCGGTATACAAATCAAGTTTTATTATCTTGGCGACGCTGCCGCTTCCCACTCTCAGTGCGGCCGGATCTTTGGCGGCGCCGCTGGGAGCAGACTGACGACGTCGATTCCTGCCCGGTCTCGCACGGCTTTTCGGATCTTTGTGCGCTTCGACGCTGTACGACGACGTGTTCCGGCCTTCTCGCTCGCACGAACTGGACTCTGTCTGCGAGCGCGCGCTGCCGCCGCCTTGCGCGCTCTGGGCTCCGCAGTGTGCCTAGCCTGCCTCCATCCGTAAAGCTAAACTACGAGCAGCGCCAAGAGCGAGTGCCTTTAGTAACGCGGTCGCGCCATCTGTCATCTCTTTCACGCAAAGTGCGTTCCGGGAACACGCCATCACCTCTTGGGCTGTTCTTAAAGCCAAAAGCACTCGAAGTGACAGCATACGCACAACCGGAGGGACAGACCCACGCCTTAGAGGAGCTTCGCCCCTAAAAGAAACATCGGATGTACATTCAGTATAAAGGGTTTTTTTGCTTCACGCACTTGACCAGAGGACATCGAGGAATAGCCGTTATTATGTTTAACTGCTACGCTCTCTCAATCTTCCCTGTGGTTAAAAACATAAATACAACTGATTTTTTTGCCCATTCCGTTGGTCTTTGTACGGTCAGTCCCCGCATTTCGGTCACGTCGTCGTAGTGGAAGCGAAAAGTAAGCGCGCTTGAAGACGTGCGCCCGCGATTTCCGGCAATTTTTGAGGTGTGTCCTGACGGAAGTTGCAGCGAAGACCAGCCGCATGGCTATGTGTCGTTATTCTTTCGAGTGATCAGCAAACATCACGGCTATGTTGGACGATCCCCAGTTCGGCGTCCGATGGTGTCTTCCTGCAGTACTCACCGAAGAAAAACGGTAAGCGCTCTTGCGGAATGAAACGCAGGCCGAAAAAGCCGAAACTTAATTTTCGTGGAAACACAACACCGCGTGCGCGAATTTTCGAAAATAATAAACCGAAAACTGCCGAAACCCTACTCATAGGTGATCGTGAGGAATGCAGCATTGTCCCAACCAGGAGCGCGTCCCTAGCTTCGGTAGCAATTCTAGCGCGTCCGCTTGGGAGAAAGGGTCGGCCCCCCTGAAGCCTCTTTTTCACACCTTGTGTTTTGGCTCAAAAATGGGTGATTAAAGCCAGCATGGAGCGAGACACAACGGACGCTATCAAATGCGATACTCGCGGTCCAACACAAGCAGCCGGACAGTTCCCTGTTTGGCTGCTGCGGGAGAATGGCGGCGCTGGGATCGCCGTTGGCTAGGTTCTTGAGTGCGGATCGGTCCTGCCCTATGATGCAACGGCTGCCAACTGAGCTGATCTAGTAACGTTGGTGGTGAGTCGAAGCAAAGCGAGAGCGTCCTCTTCCAGGCGCTCACAATGTTAATACTGCCCGCACAGCGCGAAAGCAACAACAGCGCTTTGAACCAGCTTTATTGAGGGGGGGGGGGAGCATCGATGACAGCGGCTATATATCGCGGCCTGAGCTGGTGCTGGGAGCAACAACTATCTGGTTCACAGCGGTAGTTGGCGGTAGGAATGAAAGCATGTTTGAGACGTAAGAAAACAGAAAAAGACTCAACAGTCGCTACTAAGCAGGGGCTCTAATGCACACGGAGCGACCAAGCGGGAACCGGTTCATCACCGCCTGGTGAGACCGTTTATGGTGCCGAACTGGCCAGGCCAAAACTCAGAGTGGGGGATTGAATCCTGCAATGGAGCGCGAAGCAGGTGACTGCTTTCCGCCTATACTGAATGCAATCTTCCACTTAGGGCCTCTGTTTTGATTGTATTCAACAACCGTGTGCGGAGAGTAAACGCAATGCCGGCTGCACTTCTCACGGGCCTTTTAGATAAGTTCCTGGCACGTGTGATCCAGAGTGCCCCGTCAAATATTATGAAAGACACTGCAAAAGCGCCTAAAGCCGACAAACCAAGTTCTGCAGAGTTTGGAGTTTCATGTAAGTGTTTGAGTCAGCTCCATTACTATTAAAACGGCCTACGACGCTCGCAGTATGAGGGAGAACGCTAAATCTTCAGTGACAAAAATTCGAGTGCATTTCGCCATCAAGTTACGTGTGTCACAGCGACATGAGCTCTGTGTTCGCGTACAGTGATGTCTCGTTACTGTGGACACCTCCGTTCCCGTAAAAAAATCATTTACATGTGAGTTTTTTCATAATAACGAGACAATGCATGTATATTCCCAGTTTCTCCCCGAAAGTGGGTCTGTATAGCGGGGTATCCATGTTAACAGGGTTCCCATTAATGAGACATGGCTGTAATTAATTATCATTGTGCGGTTGTGTCTGCGCCGCCTCCTGAGCACGATTAGGACGATCTCCACGATATTTTCTCTTCTGCCTTTGATAGACTCTTCGTCAAGGTCCGCACCACCGCCTGTCCGCCATTGCATAACCACTCACTCTGAGCATGTATTGAAAACAAGGAGGTTATAATGGGCAGGATGTAGCGTCCGTATTCTTCATGCATAGAGTCAAGTGTAATGGAAGTAGGCGTGGCCACGAACCGTCTTTTTATTCTTTCGGGTGTAGAGACTATCCAGTTTCTCTGTCTTTTTTACAGCGGAGCTGTTACGGGCTAGGTTCCCCAGGATCGTGTCCACCAGCAAAACACCGAACTCTGAACAGCTACCGCCATCTATGAGCGACGGCAACAACCAGAAAATCGGTTGCCGCCGCCGCTCATGAATGGCGGCAATCTTCCGTCGAGGGAAGAACAGAAGCGGAACGAGCGGCGATGTGCGCAGCAGCGCGAATGATTGCCGAACCGCCGTGAGGCCGCCATCGCCTAAAGTTCCACTGCGTCGAGCGCTTCAGATTCCTTTGCGAAAGAAGAGCAGATCGCTCGCCTGGAAAGCAACTGTCGAGAACAGAAGCTACAGCTCCGCTGCTCTTCCTTCTTCACCAAAGTAAAAATGCTAAAGGTTTATGTTTTACAAAAGTTCCCCATCTTTTACCACACTCCGGGTACTTTTCATCATGATAAGCAAACTCAGTTAACGGACGCGCCATGAAAATATGGGGGCAAACATCCGCGTTGCTATGACATTGCAGTGGCAACACAGCTGTTTGTCCTATGGTTTTATGGCGGCGTTCACTGAACCGTTGTCGAACAGGCGAGATTTGCAGTCAAACACTTGCCTGACCATTAAGGGGTATTCACACGAGGGAGAAATCCTGGGGATTTCTCCCCGGCACGCGTGCATCACGAGATGAAAACGCGAGGCTTTTGCACATCGCAAAGCCTGACGTTTTCGTCGTGGGATGCGCGTGCCGAGGAGAAACCCCGGATTTCTCCCTCGTGTGAATACCCTCAGGAAGTCGGCGCGTAGTGGACGCTCTCGACACCACGCCTGGGCCCGTTTGCTCGAAGCGCTAACCGCGGCTAAAGTTAGCCGCAGTACCTAGGTGAGGGATTTTGAAATCATGTGACTGGCTCGGTAGGGATGAGGGGAAACATGGCGGTGCCCCGGTGAGTGAGCGCCGCTCGCTTTGGAACTAATATGTCGCTACCTGCAATATCGGGAGCGTTAGTCAGCAATGAATGGTGCAGGAGAGCTTTCGCTTTGCCTTACCTCACTTAACTCGCAAAGCATGAGCAATGACATCGCCGCATTTTTTAGATAGTCTTTCGATTTCGGCCATTCCTACAGCCTACGCGGTAAATGTCGGCATGGCAACGTCTTTGGAAAGCGGATTGCCTTGATTCAATCGGCCGGGTATTGATAGCTCACAAAAAGCGGAGAACGCTGGAAGTGTAATTCTACAGGTCCGCGCGCGCTGGCCTCACTCTTATCACGGCTCTTATAAAAAGATTCGAAGTAAATAGTCATAAAAAATGAAAGCCGTTTACAACTCCCTGTAACGCCGGATTGGAGCGCAGCTCTTGAGGAGGAGGATGGAAGAGTACTGAGGGGAGGGTATACCCCTGCTCTCTCCTCCTCCCTCGTTATCCTGCCTGCTACTCCTCTCCCCGCCTCTCCCCTCCACCCCTCCTTCTCCTTCACCTCCTCCTCGTCCTTCAACCTCATCCCATTGCCTCTCCTCCTCCACCCTATTGCTGTCCTCTTTGCCACTCAAGCCGGAAACGGCCGCCTAAGAGCTGTGCTCTGAAATTAAGAACCCTAGAACCCTAGAACCCCAGACCACGTGGCCTGGGGCCACGTGGCCTAGGGGGTCACGTGACCCGGGGCCATGTGGTCTGGGGCCTAGGGGGCCTAGGGTCCCCGGTCACGTGACCTGGAGCCTAGGGGGTCACGTGACCGGGGGCCACATGGCCTGGGGCAACGTGGTCTAGGGGGTCACGTGACCTTGGGCCACTTGGTCTAGGGGGTCATGTGACCTGGGGCCACGTGACCTAGGGGGTCACGTGACCTGGGGTCACGTGACCTTGCGGTTACGCCGACGGCGACGCCGACGCTCGACGCCGACGGCGACGCCGACGCCAACGGCGACGCCGACGGCGACGCCGCTCAGGCCGGAAACGGGCGCCTAAGAGCTGCGCTCTAAGCGCTTTGACAAACCCGCGTGCAAGGCAAAATTTGTTTTTGACTTTTTGCTTTAGAACAGTTACCACTGCAGACGCCAGCACGCAGCGCGTGTAACTACACTCGTACCATGCACCTCGGTGATTGGGAAATTTAGAAAAGTTATTTTGTGAAGCTGTCTGCTTTTGTGTGCTATCAATACCCGGCCGATTGAGTCAAGGCAATCCGCTTTCCCAAAGACGTTGCCATGCCAACAATTACCGCGTTCATTTAGGCTTAGGAATGGCCAGAATCGAAAGGATATCTAAAACATGCGGCGAGGTCTATTGCTCACGCTTTGCAGGGTTAAGTGAGGTAAGCAAAAGCGAAAGCCTCCGGCTTTCTTCATTGCTGACTAACGCGCCCGATATTGCAGCTACAACGACATATTAGTTCCAAAGCGAGCGGCGCTCACTCACCGGGGCACCGCCATGTTAGCCCACATCCCTACCAGAGCCAGTCACGTGATTTCAAAATCCCTCTCCTAGGTACTGCGGCTAACTTTAGCCGCGGGTAGCGCTTCGAGCAAAGGGGCCCTGGAGAGTCGTCTAGAGCCAGTCTTCTGAGCGCGGCTTTGGAAAGTGGAGCGTGTCAGTCTGTATCTATGAACGCTAAGAATGGCTCGGTGGTTTGAGAAAACAGTACTAGCACTGATTCCAGACGATGCTGTTTTCCGCCGCCGTGATGAGAATGGGATTTCGCATCGAAACTTATTTCCGTGCGCCGGTCGTATCGAAAGCCAACCGCGACAAAGAGCAGATGAAGCAAACTGCAGGCACGGAGCAGTCGACCGAGCGCCGAGCAGACAGACGATGGGTAGCTGGTAACCTAACAAGCACCCATCGTTGGTTGGGTTGGATGAGAGCTGTGGTGCAGCAAGGCAGTCTGGGATTAGGTTCTTTTTCCGGCATCGCTGTGCATGACGTCAAGCCGTGTCCTGCCCTATTTATACGTCCTTGATGGAAAACGAGTGCCGCGTCGGCTTTTGAAGAAGACTCGGAGTAAAATTTCAATCAAAACGCTTCGGGACAAAAAATGGCGACCTTCAACGATCCTTAGTGGACTTTTGAAAAGCGCTCTCATTCCTGCCTTATCCGTACTACGACAACGACGCGCCTTTTCAGCACGCCGTGAGCAGGAAGTCGCGTGCTCCGGACCCGCTACAAACTTCCGAGTGTCTAAGCCACGGCCAGCATATTCTTTGCTCGGATGGCCGTGCCACGGCCTCTCGATCCCCGCTGTTGGTGCGGCCTGCCGATTTTTTCCGAAAACAAAGAGCGCGTGTGAGAGGATAACTTCTCCCATCTGCCGTGGAGGCGCTGCACATCGGCGGTCTCGTGAGCTTGAAAGCTATAGCTGCTTTCACCTTATGTTGTACCGCAGACAAGGCTAGAAGCGCGAGCTCATGGCGTTGGGAGCTACTCTTAATGCACGAGAGCTGTGCCGCCGAGATGCGCCTTATAGAGCAAGGAGCTCGCGCTTGTAGCCTTTCCTGCGGTACATCATAAGGCGAAAAAGAGTGTAGAAAAGCGCTCAACGCGCTCTTGCTTCGCGGCCCAGAGAAAATATCTCGCCCGTCATTGGCTTCGCCGATACCGAGGCGCTGTCGCGGTTGCAAAACACCGCGAAAATCGCTTGTCCCCCACTTTTGCACCACTTTGCGCGGAGAAAATATCGCAGTCTTACCCTGTGCTCGCATGTGTGGTTTGTGTTTTCAATCGTTTTTTTGCTCGTTTCTATAGTTTCATGGTGATAACCACTGATGGATGAGAAAGGAGACGTAGACAGTCGCCTTTTGTCTGTCTCTGCACAGTTTTGAAGCGTGCAGATGGGTTACGGAGCACGCGATGCGTACAAAACCGTTGCGTGCCGCGTTGTAAGTCAAATGCTGCGAGAGTCCGGAACTCTGCCATCACGAGCTTCCGTCTAGAGAGAAATTCTGGGATGCCTGGATGAAGAACATTTCGCGAGAAGGCAGCGAGAAGGGCAGCCAGTGGCAACCAAGCTCCAGGAGCGTCGTGTGCTCCCTTCATTTTAAAGGCCGACGTACACTTCGCGCTTTCCACTTTTGCCCGTCACCTCCTTCTCCTATATCCTCTTCACGTTTTACCTTTCCACCAACCTGGCTCCCCTCGCAGCTTGAGGAGGGGACGCTATGTGGATTATCTTCCTGCAGAAAGCCAAGGAGGACGACAAGGTAGGGATGAAGCGGAAGTCACTGCGACCGACAGCGGTGCCGACTCCATTCGCATTGTATTCGTTGTACGTGCAACCAGCAGGTTCAAAGAAGTGCAAAACGCATGTTCGTGTGCCACCTAACTCGTCCACGTCGCATGCGAGCGGTGGAAGCGGACAACGCAAAATGCAGTCCCCGCAGAAAGAAGACCAGCTGTTGATGAGTGCGTGGCTATTGAACCTTGCCTGCAAAAGAGTTTGAAGTGGAAGAATGTCAGACGTCATTCAATTTGACAGCTAGGCTTCGCGGAAGATGCCAAGAAAAACGCGCACCGCCTTCAAATGCAAGCCAAACGACTGAACGAGCGAATTAAAAACTGCGACACACCTGCGACGAATTTCAAGACAGATTGAAGCAAGGAAGGCTAATGTAGAACCCGCTCAACTTTGCAGGTGACGTGTCCTGAATGCAAGCTGTAACCCTAAAGGGGTACTGAAATGAAATTTTAGCGCCCATCTTTTTGCATAAATATGGAATAGGGACAGGTACCACCTCGCGAAATATCAATATCGCGCTGTAAAACACAGGAGAACTAATTTTAAACCTAATTAAACGATTTCAAATTCACATCTGGTGGATGGTGGGAAGTTCTCGCGACATCACCTGTGGCATAGGAGCAGCGCCGTTCTGCGGAAATACGGCGTGCCGGCAGAATGAGCCTCAGGCCTGAACGCGTTTGCAAAGCCTTGACGGAGAAAGCCAAAGCGTAATTGGCCACAGTGAGCTCGTTTTCGTTGCGGCTTTATGCACGACACGACGCGAGTACGCCAGCAGGCTCTGGCACGGCCGGTATTAGTTGCTGCGAGTTGCGAGCCGACGTTAAAAAAGACACGTTTGAACTACAGTGCCGGCAAGAGCCACGCAAATACCTGTTCACACTCGGAGCGGACGCGCGCGTTTGATCGAAGTGCTGGATTCGCTTGTTTTGACCGCGTTTCGGTAAGCGCTTCGGGACCGATCTTTCACGATTGCATCTCGATACTGACGTGACACTCGGCAAAAGAAAGTTGGACAGACATCGCGCAGCTCCAACGAACTGCTATAGCTAGACATGACGTAGCGTCGTGTCAGAATAAAAATGGCATACTAATAACAAATTGTACATACCGTGTTGCGAAGGTAATCTGTATGTGTTTATTTGAGCTCTATATCACACAAAACAAGGAGATAGAATCAATGAGAGTCCCTTTTCGGGACGACAGCGTTCGTCCCCGCTGCTTCAGGAAACAAAGAGATCGAGATGACAAGGGGAAAGATTGACTTCGAAATTTAGTTCAGGGATCAAACTATTCATCCGGGAAGGGTCGGGAAGGGTCCACAAGGGTCGCGCGGGCATATTCCATTCAGCAGGCCAGCCGGTCGTGGAGCAGACGGTCTTACCGAGGACCGCCGGAACAACGGTGCGACGAGTCGGTGTTGCTGCTGGGCTACATATTCTGCCGAACTCAGCTTGTCGGTGGAATCGTGGCCGTTGTTGCTCTTCTCGGGTGCTCAGGGATCCAGCGTTCTTGTTGGTGTGGTCTGTTTAAGTACTCTCATCCTTTTTTTCTCGCTGGTTGAAGTCGGGACGCGCAGAAGAGCACGTAGAAAATAAATGTCCGTTGGTCGTCGCGACCATGTAGCTGAGCGACGCTGTCGCATTATGCGGCTGGCTTGATCGCAAAATGCGCAAAACAGCTTCGGAGCTGTCGTAGACTCTGTCGTAACTTTCGAGGCAAAAAGCGTGACACTTTTGCTCGAGAATACGGGTTTTCTTTTCAAATTTGTCGTACGCACTTTTTTTGTCGTAAGTTCGCTTTGAGAATCTGAGGCCTCCGAGTTGTCAGTTTTGTCAGGGGTGCCGTGGTTGCCGATTTGCCGTGGTGCAGCGCGTGCAGCCCGTATTGTCTCAAGGGCCACGTTGTCACAGGTCGTAAATCGTCGACGCGCCACCAAGTTATGACAAACGCTCGTAACCACAACATCCACCGGAAGGTAGCCTTCCCGTCTGGCACAAGTGACGTCACGAATGCGCCGAATATCCTAAGACGCATCGCGCTCTCCGATGGCTGATTTTTCGAGCGCGCGCTCAATCGGGCCCCAGGTGAAAAATATAGCCATCCGTTCAAAATACAAACGCGCGATTATGAATTATGGATATCATTGATCATATTAAACCTACTTCTGACCATAATAGGTGTATTTCAAGTTTCTGCTTCAATATCCCTTTAAATCTTGTGACGGAGAAAATCAGTTCGTGTTTATTTTTAGCTTGACCAAAGAGGTCCAGTTATCCACGACCTGAAGCTGTCTACCGTGCTAGCTCATTTACACCTTTGTCGAGAGGGCTTTGCAGTCGGTAGAGATTCGTCGTTCTTGACGGATTGGCAAAGTCCTTCTCGAGTTCGAGCCCTCCACACCCTGGTTGTTCGCTGATGTGGTGTACAATCCTGCATAGCGACTGGTATCATAGCTAAGAACTCTGCGAGCTCTTTCGGGAAGCTCCTCAGACCTCTTCTGGCTAACTCGGCTGGTGACCTGAACAGCTCTTCTCAGAGAATATATTGGAGTACTTTCGCGGAAGCCTCTTTTCCCGAAAGGTATCTCCGCTTGCGAACTATGACTCCCTTGATCTGTTCGGGAACAAGGAAGTTTATATTGGCAGAAGTTATGCACGAGGAATCCAGTTTCTTATTGTCCCTCGCAGATAAAATAAAAGGCACAGCTCGAGCGTGCTCAAGCATCGGTTAAAATCGGAAATTATACGGCCTAGCTTATATCCAACTATAACTCATTACAGTGGTAATAGAAACGGGGACGGGAACAAGAAAACGACATTTCGCTCATGCTGCCAGCCGAATGCGGTTTCTAACGCGCAGCCTGCAGCTGGAGTGAGCCCCTCGCACAAAGAATTATGCTTTATTCGACACAGATTTGTCACACTCATTCCATGCAACCTGGCACTCGGTCTGGGGCCGAGACTCTTGCCGCTTCCCACACCGGGCCGCGCGCCGGGCGGACTGCGCCTCTCTCGCCGATAACGAGCGCCACGGCTGGCGCTGCGGGGTAAAGTAGAACTATCGCTCTCACCGGCGGCGCGAGGCATACGGCAGGCCGCTGCCCTAAGGGGAGTCCTGGTCAAGACGGCCGTGGCCGTGCTCTCTGCGCCGGAACAACGGGGCGTCGAAGCCACTGATCTCCACTAGCGAGGGCTGGATGGCGCATTCAGCAAACAGGTATGAAGCCACCGGAAGTAAGCGGCCTGCCCTGAAGTGAGCGCTTGGCAGGCTTCGTAACCCTTCTTGAGCGCTGGTTCGAAAAGCGTCATATGCAACAAAACAGTTTGTTCTGCGAGAGCAATACGTAACCGGAAATA
>JAZHYW010048664.1:0-16419 GCA_037355805.1 Ixodes ricinus
TTACACGAAGAAAACTGTGCCTTGAAATTTCCCACGGTAAAGCTGACCTGCTGAATGGATATTCGGCAGAAGTTAGAGCTTTCTATGTGGAGGCGCCGATTTTCCCGGCTCGTTTTACGGCAGGAGGCTCGCTCGGGCCACCCTGTATGTCTTGGACCGTGGTGCAGGTGCAGCCAAACGTGACAAAAGGCAACGAGTGCATGTGGGAGCGGAGCTTTCCTTGCAAAAAATGTTAAGAAAAGGTTATAACAATTTTATCTTTTTTGTCATTCTTATTAAAAATACTATGCCTAAAGTTATTTCTTAAATTAAAAATATTGACACCACTAATTATCTTTTCAAATTAGGTTTTTTTTCATTATTATTAAGAAAACATGCTTGAGGTCTTCCTTTCTTTCTGTAAGGATAATAATTCCGATTTATTCCGAAGCTTTCATTATTTTGGATGTTGCCACGTTTCCTGGTGAAGGCGAGGAACGGCAAGGGTGCGAAAAGAGTGCATCACCCCTGCTGCTTCTTTCTTCAGCTGCTGCTCCAGCGGCTGGTGAACAAGCTGGGCGACCGGGCCCACTCGGTGTCCTCGCGGGTGGCGCACCTGCTCTCGCAACTGACCAACCACCACCCGCTCATCAAGCCCTCGGTGGTTGCCGAGGTGGAGCGCCTCATCTACCGGCCCAACGTGGCAGCCAAAGGCGCAGTACTACGCCCTCTGCTTCCTCAGCCAGGTGAGCGGAGACGACGTGCCATCCAGCGACGCCTGCGGTGGCCTACGAAAGGAATGTGGACAACCCTGTGTACAGTGGCGGATTCAGAGGGAGGGGTCCGGATGTCCTGACCCCCTCCTCCTGAATTTCGCATGTGTAAAATTTTAGGGCGAGGGAAGAGGAGGGGGGGGTTCAAATATCTTATACGCTGACTCCCTCTTTAGAAATACGTGTATCCGCCCCTGCCTGTGTAGGTCGGGGGGACAGGGCAAGAAGTCGAAGAAGTATGCGGAGAGGTGAGACACTTTGGCTGGAGCAAAAGCGTGGACTCTGCTCGATTGTTACAAAGGAGATGGCCAACGAAAAGGGAATTTGACGTTTTGTTTGGACGGCGTGCGGTCGGTTCTGCTCTTTGAGGTGCGGCGACACTGGCTTAAGCTGTAGATGAGAAATTCAGGCCACTGCAAGTACCACTGCTAGGCTGGGGTCTTTCAACATCTATCATCATGCAGTAGTGATGCACGACCGCACGCCGTTACGACGCTCATTCAGATCGAAACGGGCAGGGGTGGGGATTGAACCGAGGATCTCCGGGTTTTGCGGCACAAACTTTAGCTCCATGTGTTCCGAGCTAAGGTGCGCTAGCCCACTCGGCCACCGCCTCTCCCAAATGGCCAATAGGCATGTTGTAGTTCGAGCTTGGCCAGTTGCATCTGACTAAACATTATAGCACTATAGGGGTGAGGAGAGTAGTTCAGCGTTCCGACAATAGTCTCGATCCGTTTGTTTGTTGTTAATTTTTCTTTATGCTTTCAAGTTGTGATAGTAAAGTGTTCATGTTTGCTAGAGGTGTGCGAATATCAAATCTTTCGAAGCGAATCGAATCGAATAATAAAGGTTACGAATCGAATCGAATCGAATATTTTTCGAATACGAATAGTAGTTTCGAATAAGAACATTTTTTAAAACAAATATTTTCTATTTGATGTGAATTAAGGGGAGACACTGCTCTTTCAGGCAAAAATATACTAAGAAAACATTTGTTTTTTAAATTGTGGTTTTTGAAGATTGACATGCACTTATCGTCTTGTCCTGAACAAGACGATATTCTCTTGGAAACGAAGTAAAATGGGTCAGTGGATGTTTTTTATTATTATTTCTGAGTGAACTATCTACACCCTTTACTCACTGATATATGTTTATTTTCTTATTTCAGTATTTCAATTTGTCTTAATCCTTCCCATAAACTTTGCAAATTAAATTTTCAATACTACCAAACTTAATTAGGTTGCATCAGAACCAAGTACATATTTGTAGTCAGATTGTAATGGCAGATAAGCTATGTAAGTTTAATTTGCATTGAATCACAAGTTAAACAAAAAGCTCTAGGAGCAGTGTTTCCTTTTAAACAAGAATGCTCAATCAAAACACAACTGGACTTTTTTTTTCAACAAACATTTATGAAAATGTCATTGTTATTGCAATAAGAAAAATGTCACACATGTGACCGATCAAAAACAGATGAAATAAAATATCAGTCAGTAAAACACCATTCAAGGAGTGAAGTGCAGAACGTAAATGAAGGTATACACAAGTGGAGGCGGGTCGGCAAGCCACAACGCAGTCGGAGATCGCGTCGCGGACGAACGCAACTACGTGAACGTAAACGAAAGTGCACAAGCGGTGGCGGGTCGGCAAGCCACAATACAAAGTCGAAGACTGCGTCGCGCAGCTGCACCGACTTTGTGCAAAACCTTTTAAGCGGGTGAACGAAACCACGTGAACGTAAACCGAAGTACACAAGCGGAGGCGGGTTGGCAGGCCACAGCAGAGTTGGAGATCGTGCTGGGGGACCGCGTCCGGTCGTGTATCACTCCTGCGTGGTGCACGTTAAAGACCCCAGGCTAGCGGTTGTACTGCACTCGCTAAATTTCTCATCTACAGCTGGGAGACTCGTCGCCCGCTGAGGCAGATTAAGTTCTAGGCTGTATAAACGTAGAGTCAACCTAATTTGTTTTGGAGATGATCGATGATCGTGCGATTGCGCCGCGCAGACGCCCTGACTTCGCGCCATCTCTTTCCGTGTGCAAGAGTTCTGCCGATAGAGGGCGACACAAAAAGAAATAAATTAAAAATACATCGTTTTTTTTTTTGTCTTTGCGGAGGGAGCAAGTTTTACTTTTATCAGTGAAAACTGGTAGAAATAAATAATAAAAGGAATACCGGCAAACTGATGAACCGGAAAATAACACGAGCCAGATATCGCCGATAGCCGAGGTCAGCCGTAAATCCATATCCGAATCCATAATAGTGAGAGTGGTCCGTCGCGTTTGTGCCTCGACGATGCACGTGCTGTTGCAAACTTCATCAAATCTATCGCAGCGTCTGCGTCACGACCACTTCGCCAACACCGGAATCCAGACATCATGGCAAGCAGAGGACAGATCGCGCTACCGCAAATAACTTTCCAGTGCATCATATAAAAAAAAAAAAGAAGAAAAAGGAACTTAGGTTGGCTTTTTGGGTTTGCCAAGCTCGAAATCATATTGCGCAGTCCAAAATCAAGAGAGGGAACTCTACCGCGAGTTGACACTAATCGGCGAGTTCCGCGTTATTCGTAGTTTCCGAAGTATTCGAAGAACTCGAATACTTCGAACAGCGAAAGTTCGAAGCGAATCGAATCGAATAGCAAGCATTATTCGCGAAGTATTCGAAGTTTCGAATATTCGCACACCCCTAATGTTTGCCTATGTGTCTGCCTCGTTTGCTGCACTGCAGCAGCCTTAGATACTGTCTTGCATGTGAATGATGCTGGAGCCACCAGATTTCCTACTCTTGAGAGCAGAGGTTCTCACACCTTTTGATCTCGATTAATGCCAGTCTCTCTTCATTGGTGGTCAAGGAACCTTCTCGGTCTTGACACTGATGCAGTAAAGTGATGTAGAAGCGTATGGGTCTTCTAAGCAATAGTTATGCATCAAAGGATGGTGCAGATCTACTGATATTGTGCTTAAACCTTAAAAATGTTTTAGTAGTGTCATCAGCATTCGGGGAAATTTGGGAGTTCGGTGGAACTTGCATAAGCATACTTTGGGAAGCTTTGGGTTAATAGGAACCCAGTTTGAGAACCCATGCTTTGGAATGACATTACTCGGTGAGCGCTTATTGTTGATTGGGTTCAGTGTTCCACAGTCCTCGCACCACGGGTTGAAGACTGAAAGAGTCGCTCTTCAGAGCTGTGTCTGAGTTGCCAGCATAACTCTTGGAGCCCTCTGCGACAAAATGGCAGACCCCATGGGCCATTGTTACATTAGGAAGCATCATCGCATGATTGGGGGAATTAATTCTTTGGTGATGTAAACAAGGTTAGAAAAGGAGAGTGTAATAATCCCCTAAGATCTTCTTTCTATTATCTCTAAAGAATGCATACGAGGAGATGGAATACTATTAAATAATTGCCGTAATATCCCGAGGGATAGCCCACCTAAAATTCAGAGAAAATCGAGTTAAAAAAAGTGGTGCTAACTGCTTGTCGTGCTATCAATAAAAGTTGGAAAAAAGAAGCTATTTTTAGGTCATGTGACCTGCCAAACTTGTCATCTTAGGAAGGGGCAGTGAACCAAACATGACTGTCCTTCTCTATTCAATGATGTTCGCTTAGCTCCTGCCCTATCTAACCTAATTTTCGCCGATGGCCCCATTGGCCAGGAGCTGCACGTTGTGAAGTAAGCTATCATTTTAGTGTTTTTGAAAAAAACAATATCACATCGTGCCAGAAATAGATGTGGGTTATCCTTCGGGGGTGGGAGCATCTCTTGGGATACTACAGGATATTTTGTGAGTCTAAGAGCTTAAAAACTGTTTGCATAAATCAGTTTTTTTTTTTTTTTAAGTTTCAATTTTGGATGACATTTATTTAGCTGTACAGTGAAACCCGTTTAGAACGAACCCACGTACAGCGAATTATTGTCAATATCGAACTCACGAAAAATTTAAATAAAAATGCATGTAAAAAGTACTTTTTATAACGAACAACATATTGGCTATATCGAACTTTTTCCCCCGGGAAGGCTTCCAAAAACGCGCAAACAATCGTCTTCTAGCCTGTCCTCCTCCCCTCCCCCACCACAAAAAAAAAAGTAGGAAAGAAAGAAAATTTCAAAAGCTCAAGTTGCGAACAAAATTGAGCGAAGAGAAGCGATTCAGAAGGGGAGAAAGCTAAAAAATACACTCTGCACGCACGCACAGAAAAAAAAACTTTTCATCCCAAAATTGTTGCCCACGAAGAGAAGCGATTCAGAAGGGGAGATAAGCTAAAAAAACAAACTCTGCACGCATGCAAAAAAAAAAAAAAAAGCTTTTCAGCGCGTTGTTACAAGGCGGAAGCGAAGAGATGAGAAAGAAAGAGAAGCTCTCGCCTTACAACGAACGCATCGTGGAAGTTCGTTGTAAATGGTTTTTGCTATATCGAATTACTTGCTATATCGAACTGATCGTAGCGTTTCCTGCTGTTCGTTATAAACGGGTTTGACTGTGTTGAGCAAATGCAGGTCCACTAAGAGGATCCTGTGTGTGTTGTTTCAGATGTGCAGGGTGTGCCCCCAAAAATTTATGGCATGTTTTTCACCGCAAAGATAAACTCTGCATTGCCGATTGCTCATTCTCCTCCCGACTGTTAGATCTAGTGGTCCGAACCTGATGTCAAAGTTTGAGCACTAATTGTTATTTTATTCAAAAGTTATAAGTGGCTTTCTGAAATTTTCAATGGAAAAATGGCGGCCAACAGTGCTTTCGAATACACGAAGCATTGTAGCAAAACTTACCAAAACAGGCAAAATTTGGCCCAGTTTTCCCCTTGAAATTTTCGGAAAATCGCTCGTAACTTTTGGATAAGATAATGTTAGTGCCAAAACTTGGACACCTGGTTTGAACTGCTAGCGCTACACCTGGGTGGTAGGGTGGAGAGTGAGCGCTTGCATAGTTTAAAAAAACACGGTAAATTTTTTTGGGTGGCACACTGTACGTAAGTGTGGTGGTGTTCTTGCGCTACCAAGAACAGCCGTAAAAAGGCGGCCTTCTTTGCCAGCTGCTGCTGTCGGACGATGAAGGGCCCCTGGCACGCAAGCTGGTGTCGCTGTACTTCGATTTCTTCAAGCGGTGCGTGCAGAAGGCCCAGGCAGACTCGCGCACCCTGCGGGTACTCCTGACGGGGGTGAACCGGGCCTTCCCCTACGCCAGGGCAGGGGCGCCCCAAGGAACCGGGGTGCCCGACGACCAGCTGGACCTCATGTTCCGCCTCGTACACCTGATGGACTTCAACATCGCCACCCAGACCCTCATGCTCCTCTTCCAGGCGAGTTGCTCGGCCGACGACGAGATTCCGAGGAACGCTGAATTCCCCATAATAGTTTTAATGCGAATAGCATTCTTTGGATACTTCACGCACCTTTTCGTCTATGTATCTATCTGGCTATCTAACCTCTTACGCCGCGGGTCGATAAATAAATAAAAAAGACCGGCGCCGGCTGGGATTCGAACCGTTGACCCTTTGATCAGCAGGCAGACGCGCTAACCACAGAGCTATGAAGGCAGTCATTCAACGCACTCTAAACGGTTGTTTATATCTTTACCATAGGACGCGCTTTACAGCGCTGTCACAGCTACCGGTGCGCGCGCGTTTCATGCACGAGGGCACGCCCGCTCTCGTGAGGCTGAGCACGGCCGCTAGCCTCACCCTCTCCCGCGCTCGGGAGAGGGTGATGTAGCGGCCGTGCTCAGCCTCACGAGAGCGGCCACCGCGTGGTGCATTATGCGTCCTTTCCCCGTGATGCACCGTGCGGGGAGGGGAGGAGGAGGAGGTAGGGAGGAGGAGGGAAGGAGAGGAGGGAGGAGAGAGGAGGGAGGAGGAGGGTGGAGGAGGAGAGGAGGAGGAGCTTGAAGGATGAGGAAGGAGGTGGAGGGAGGAGGGGTATACCTTCCCCTCAGAGCCTTTCTCCTCTCCTCCTCAAGAGCTGTGCTCTAATTCGGCGTTACAGGGTGTTGTAAACGGTTTTCATTTTTTCAACCAAAATTTGCTTTTGCGGATTACACGCCAGTTGCAAACTATAGTCCAAAGTATAGAGTAAACCTTCCTTAAAAAAACAAATTTTAGCACAATATTGCTGCGTGTGTGGTGGAGTTGGTGGCTTGCACGGGTCTTGCGGGGATCAAATTGCACAACCCTAGTTCTTCCTTTTACTAATGGTTACCCTTCTCTGTTCCAATCTGTTCGCAGAAGTTATTGCGTGTTCAGCTTAGAATCTTCCTGAACAGAGCATCAATGAAAGTAGCCGTAACAACTGGGTCAAGCCTTTTTTTTATGGTGAATTCTTTTTGGTGGGTTTGGAACAGTTCTAAAGCATTTTTAAACTTCTAACACAAAATGTTTTTTTATCAGCCAATTTCCATGGAGGCCGTAACGGCTGGCTCTGATAGCCGGCTGTAACGGCCGGTTCTAGCGAAAACCGCCACTGGAAAGTGTTACTCCCATGGGGAACCATATAAAAAAACTTCGGTCCCCCGGCAGGATTTGAACTCCCCCCTCGAGATTTTGAGCCCAGTGCTTTGCCCACTGAGCTATCCAGGGTCGGTGGTACTGACCACGCAAGAGCGAGCTCATTCGCGCGCCACGTGAATGAGCTTGTGTGCTTCACGGCCTTTCCAGTCGTGTAGCGCCATCTCATGGTGCGTGTCAGAAATGAAAGTGAATCTTCGGTAGGTGGTGCCGATCAGGCACCCTTCTCTTCTTCCCTGGAAGGCCTATCGCACATTCTGTGTTTACTAGTCTTTGTCAGCATGATCAAGCTTTTATAATATTTTGGTTGGCATCCTTTTGCGCATGCAAGTGCATGTCAGCATTTACCGCTCTAAAGACACAAGCAGGGAGTGCTTTTGGATCGCTCCAAACCCACCAAGGGTATTCCCCATTAGTTTCAGGTTTTCATCCCTCTACCATCTTTCATTCATGAGAATGTTTACGAGACTCATTTTCAATTGGGAGTGATTCTGAAATATGCTCCTGTTTTCAAGACATCAACCCTGAAATAAAGGCGTGTTTCAGAATTGCTCAAATGTGTCTCGCAACATAATTTAAAAAAAAATGGGGGGGAGGGGGGTGGGGGAGGAGGAGATCTGAGTCGGTGAGGTTTTCTTTGTGACATGTTCCTTCTCTAGGCACTTAAAAAAATTGTTTTTAAGAGTTCATTGAGTTTTTTTTTAAGGCAGTGAAGACCAGGGGTCCTTTTTATATTGCCTAGGAGTGCTGAAGTTTCTTTTGAGGCATAGTGGAAACCCTTAGCAAAGCAAATGCCATCTGCAGGAATGCCCATTTCAAATTTGCTGGGTTTGAGTGCTTGTGAGTTTTCCGCATTGCAGGATGCTGCGAAAAAAAGAAAGATTTCACATACTTGCCAGTGGGTGCATTAGCCTCCTTCCATTCCTCTCCTAAACTTTAGTGACCAATAAGTTCTAAAGTTAAGAGTTTGAGCTGTAAAAATAGGAGGAATAGGTATGTAGGACGAAAAGACACACATATCTCTCAATTATTGTGTCTAGTTGAAGGAGTCATACGTTTGTTCTTTCTGCCCGTGAAAGATTCAAACTGGGAAGTATGGTTGTATGGTTGAGCAATGTGTTGCCGAAGCAACAGTCTTTTGCTTACCACAGACCTATTTCCTTCATACCGTCAGGTGATGGATGCAAAGAGCTCGTTGTCGGACCGCTTCTACGGAGCTCTCTCACCGCAAGTCCCTCGACCCCGCACTGGAACATTCGACTCAGCAGACGCTGTTCCTCAACCTCCTCTACCGAGCGCTGAAGAGGGACGAAGAAGATAGGCGGGTCAAGGCGTTCCTGAAACGTGTGCTTCAGGTACTGTCAGCTGCCGGGACATTGTCGTTTCTATTCTCACGAAACTCAACAGGGCAAGGAAGTCTATGGTCGCATGCTTCAATCTGAATTCAGTGTTCTGAATTTATGATTCTTTGCGGAATAATGTGAAGGAGTTTGAGTTAGTGTGTGTGAACCCTGTGGAAATGGGCTGAAATATTTTGACTCTGTGGCTTGGGAGAAGACTGGAAGACGCGGCGCAGATCTCTTGTACCGAGAATAAAGATCCATGATATGTTGTTTACATGGATTCAGTTCACTTGCTTCCTTGCTTTAACATGAGATGTATCAACAAATTCTTGCTCCAAATGTACTTATACGAGTTTAGTTATGTGATACGAACAGACACCATGTGCATGAAGACATGTTTTTAAAACATGATTAGTTTGGATCATGTTTCAGTTGGCTTACCTTGCCGCTGTGTGTAAGAAAAGATCACATTGGATGGTTATTATTGACTACTTCCAGTTTTTCTTACATTTATTTTAGCAGGTCGACTCGGCCACCCAAAAAGTAACGCTAGCTGGAATGCATTCTTTTTTTTTTTTTTATTTTATCTTTTCATTTTTAGGAGCCGAAATGTAAACAAGCAGTATATATTCTCTGCGCTGGATATGAGTGAACATTGCTGACCCGGGAAGTTCAGTCATCTTTGCTTTATCGTCCCTCGCCACGTTAACAAGCTTGGCAGGAAAACAGGATCTAAAAATAATGTTTTTGCAACTTTTCTGGGTGGTGCAGCAAAAGCTAGTGCACTCTTTATTTTAACCCGATTTGCTTTCGAATTTAGCTGGGCTATCTCTCAGAATATTACGGTAGATATAGAAAGTGCCATGCAAAAAAAGCAGGAATCCGTTAGAAAACAGGGGACACACTTGCGTTCTCACCTGTCCAGACATGTTGCGAGCAAGAAGGTGCCCATGCAAAGCAGCTGAAGCTTTTGGAATAAAGTGCTCTCGTTACAAATCATTACGGGAAGATTGGAAGAAATACTGCTGGAAAAAGCAGCAGACCCCAGTTTCCTTCCAAATGTTCTTAATTAAGGTTATGCAGTGCGAAGCTGGCAACACCATAAGGTGGTTTCGTAAAACGCCTTTTCTCTTCCTGTAAGCCGCATTCCACCACGTTGATGAACAGGATCTGCCACTTTCCGCTTTGGTTTGCATGTAGGCACTTAGCTGTTGGCGTTGCCTTTCGTGTTAGTGAAATGCCGAAGCATGGCGAATGCTCCGTCAATGACAGAACTCGACGAGTAAGGTAGGAGACGGGCCGCTCGTCACCCCGGGTGGCATCTACTGGGGCCATCTTGGCCGCCAGCTTCTCGTTCGCCGGCTCGTGTCAGTCCAAATAAAGACCACTATGCATAAAAATCTAGTGCCAGACGATTCTCCTTTCTGTCGCCGACTACTCCGACGAACACAGTCAATCACGACTCAGAAGGACTCGACTAAGCTGGAAAACTTTGCCTTTGCACATAAAAAGGCTTACGAAGAGAGTTTGTCGATGCGGCTTTCGGCAAAATTCCGAGCCTGAAGTGCATTGCATAAAACCGCCTTGTTTTTGCATTTGATTTGTTGAAGCATCGGCGAGAGGGTGAACCACATTGGAGCAATGTTCTGATGCAGGCCTGCCTCTACCAGACACCGCATCTCGCCTGCGGAATGTTGGTCTTGGTGTCGGAAGTGCTCAAGATTAGGCCCAAGCTACTGGAGACACGGTCGTTCGACACCACTGCCCGAGACGCTCCACCGACCAATGGCGTTGTGGGCGATGTTGACGACGACAGCGAGGACGAACACTACGAGGACGCTCCAGACGACAGTGTGAGACTCATTTTAATACGTAATGTGTTTACGGGCTGGATTTAGTGCGAAAAGCGTTTGCGCTCAAGCATGACGAAAAGCCGTTGCGTGCAGGCCAAGGCACCATAAAGCTTTCCATAGTGATTATTTACTCGATATTAAATAGCATAAATGTGTAAAAATTTATATTCAATGATGTTTCAATTTTTTCCTGTTTTTCATTTTTTTTCTTTTTTTATTCTGCTGTGCTGCTGAACTGCCCAGGGGATGAGGCATAGTGAGAAAACATAAGTCTCCTTTCCCCTGTCTTCCTAGACATTTTTCTCAATAAAACAAATGTTTTTTATTTTGGTTAGCTACATAGTTTGAATTATCATACTGATAATTCAAACTTAGATATTTGATACTTCTGGTTAATTCATACTTCTGGTTAGTTCAAGCAAATTAAAAATTTTGGTTCTCCCGTTATGTTTATAATGTATTTATAAGCTGCTTAACTCTAAGGGTTTCTATACGATTCATACTTTTTGTTCTCGCTGCCCCATTGAGCCCGCTTCTTGCCGATCACTGGTGCACTGCGGAGAAGGAACACCCGCGGAGCTCGCTTTCACATGTCTTGCTTCTTTGCAGTGCACCGGTGCGAGGTAAGAAGTGAAGTGCACTTAACAGGGCTAGTTGACAATAAACAACATTTTTTCTGGATGAACAAATTTAATTTTGTTTTGAGGTGTCATGTGCTGTCCAAACAGTTCTTGGGTATGACCAACGTTTTTGAGAGATGAATGAACTTACCTCATACATTTCACCAATGTTTCATATGTGGCATACCTGGTTAGGATTAGTAGGTCTGTGTAGAGGAAATCATCAAATATATGCATTGTATGTGTAGCCATCCATATAACAGATCATAATTTTATCTTGCATCATATTTAGATAAATATCTGATAAATCAAACAAAATTCGTGGCTTCCTGGAGCTTAAATTAATGAGAGTCTACTACAATTAAACATACTTAATCATAACTAAAGGGCGAGCAGGTCTTAATAATCTTTCTGCCAAATTACCCAAGCATCAAGAAGAATGCTAGGAACGTAGGTACACGTGCCGCCTGCGCTCATCTTATCTGTATAAAAAGTTTGAAGTATGTAGCCGAAATAAGGCATTGATGAACGCATCATACGGAGTGCCATTTGTTTTGGGTGTTTGCTTTGGGCCAATTACTGCTGCAGAAGGCTGCATGTGCAGCGTGTGTAACTACACTCATACACGCTCCTTGTTGCTCGGGCAATGGACCTCTTTCCTCTGTGCATATGTACACTTTCTCCCCTTTCTTGCTTCTCGGTGTTGCCATTGCAGGAGGGCACAGTCCCGCACGACCAACAATGTCAGGCACCTGTCTTTGTGCGAATTTAGTTTCTTTTAGGGACTCTTTTTCTGAGTACCGACAGCCTTCCTCTACTCGGTTTCAACTTGAGTCGGAGTGCAATCGAAACCTGAAGGACACGTAAACACTTACACACAGACTGAAAGCGCACTGTCACAGCATACAGTGATGTGATTGCTGTGCGAATTGCGCCAAACTGTGCCAAGGGGCTCACCCTGATACATCCTGCTACATTTTGCCAAAATATAGGTAATCTGTGCCAAGCCTGCGCCAAAGGACCAATTTCGGTCGCATTTCAAAATTGAAACTAAACTGAGTACATACCGTGAGCTAGGTGGCGCAGGCGGCCGCCCGACACAAAGTACCTTGCATCAATCGTCCATCTGGTCTTGCATGGTTTTTCTCACCGTCTCTTGTTTACAGTCTCGTGGGTCTTGTCTCGCGTCTTTTTTTAAATTTTTGTAAGGATAGGTGCAAGCGTGTGTGGACGCTTCGACGCTAGTGTGCCGGGTACCAGCCATGCTGTCGTGATGTGAAATGAAACCGCGTTTTTGCGTGGCGGGAGTTACTTCGTGAGCTGGAGCACTCACTCTTGAAACGGCAGTCGGAAAGTGGACAAGCGCGAAGGGACTGCCCCCACAGGGAAAAAAAGGAAACTAGGCACGCAAGTGCTTGGAACGACGACAAAGAGAGGGCGGTGCGAGTGTAGACATCGCCTGCTTTTTTTGTTGACGCACACCAAAAATGCACGGAACCCTAGCCATGAACAGCTTCGCTGTAAAAGGTCCCTTTAGCGAAAGGTCTTTTTGCACTCGCAGGACGATGACGAGTCTTCGGCTCCGAAGCCAGCAAGCAAGGAGGCTCCGGCTGCTACCGCGCCCAAGAGCTCCTGGGTCCACACGGTGTCGGCCTCAACATCTTGCAGCCCCGAGGGAAAGCCCAGGGCCCCGAGAGGCTACGAGCCCCTGGCACGAAACCCGCTGTACTGTGGGGCGGAGCACAGCGCCGCCTGGGAGCTGCACCACCTCAGCCAGCACCACCACCCGACCGTGGCGCTGTTTGCCAGTCGGGTGCTTTCGGGAAGGCCGGTGGCTTACCCCGGAGACCCCTTGCAAGACTTCACGCTTTCCCGCTTTCTCGACAGGTGCGTTTTCTTTGTCCCAGCCGGCTCCGAGGAACTTCTTTCTCGGAAGCCCGCCGTCATTTAGTATCGCTTTGGATAAACACTCGGTTGGTTTTTCGCATCGCATAAATGAAGCGTGCATCTCAAAGAGCTGAAGCTTCCCCCGATGGTGACGTCAGTGGTGATCATGGCTTGCGACAGTTTCGGAGCATGGTGTAACTTTTCTTTTATGTACACAGCGTGACACTGTTAGCAAAAGCAAGCCATTGTTGGTTTTTGCAGTTTTGTTTTAGTATTGAAAGGCTGTCATCAGTACTACTACAGCATGTAAACTGATGCTTTTAAGGCGCTTTAAATGTCCCGCAAAAATAGATTTCTCAGTGTGTCCCGCTGCAGTTTACTACAGAGGTGCAAGCAAACAGTAGAAGTTTACAGCAAAAAAAGAAAAGCTTTCCTCGTTCAAAAGGGAAAAAAATAGAAACCTGTCCTGGGCAATCTATGTCGCCACTTCGCAGACGACGCAAGCATAGTGAGAAGTACCGCCGACAGATTGCGTACGCCGCATCAAGGGTGCACCGTTCGATTTGGATGGGTTGATCGCTGGCAATCCCACAAAAGAACCCGAATCGGCCAATACTCCCTTGACGGGGCATACACCATCTGGCGGCAGCACTTCTCGATACTTGTGCATCGTCTGCGAAGTGGCTGCGTTGATTACCCAAAACAAGTTTCTTTTCTTTTTTTAACAGAGTATTGTTTATTTGTTTATTTTTTCACTGCTCGTTTTCACCACTTGCTTGCACCTCTGCTTGCAACTTCTTAGAAAGCACCACTTTTTACTAAGGTAAGGAAAGAGTTAAAGGGACACTGAAGTACCCCTGTTTTTTTTCAAGGGCATAACTGGGGCACATATCTTTTTTCATAAATCTTGCACGAAAAATAAAAGTTTTTTGGTGCAATATTTACGTTGTTAGACACAAAGTAGGTGGAGGTCACGGCCCGTTCTAAGCCCTGCCCACATATCAGTGGCCCCGCCTCTTATTACTGGATTGGCTTGACTGCTCGACCGAACATGCTTGAAAGCCTATTGTCTCCATTTTCCCGACGTCCAGTGCTTCTAGTCTGGAAGTCTGACACCGCCTGCTCGTCGTGCGAGCAGACACGCGGCAGCCTCTGGCGTTATCTGCTATTCCACACCACCGCCCATTGTTGTCTGCCATTCACAGGTACAGACATGAAAGCTATGCTTCGGCATCCGTTTTTGCATCCGTTTTTGCCTTTGTCCAGCTCCTGTTCTGCCCCTGTCTAAAAATACCTGCAACGCTTGCACGACGCAACCATAAAAGGGCGTTCTAGAGTTCCATCGTGCACGAGCCACGGTCTAATACAAGCATCTGCCACCGTCTGTCAAAGCACAATACAAGCAACTGAGAGGACTAAAAGAATCAACAGAATAAGTATATAGTCCTTCCAGCTTTTCTGCTCTTGTTTTGTTTTTTTTTTTTTGCATGGCATCCACGAGCAAGGTTTGTGAGCGTCAATACGCAGAACTAGAACACGGCCTAAAAATGTTCGCATTGGCAGACCAAGTGCACTGCAAAACGTAGAGCTACTTTCCTTTCGAAGCGGAATGATGGGAACAAACCTAAACAAACTTGATGTGAGCCGAACGCCCGATTGCCTCCAGCCAAAGCGCTCGCAAATTCTTATCCGTGTAGGTATCTTCTCGGTATTGAAAACATGGTTGCAGTCACAACGGTCGCACAATTCACAGAGCAGCAGGGCCGCTTTTACGGGAACCAATATCTTTCTTCATCATCGTCATGCATAAACGACCAGATGTCTGTAATGCGGCACTGGTATGTAAAAGTTAAGAAAACAATCATGCACTAATTCCACATGCCAAAAGATACATCCATGAATTAATATGAAAAACAAATCCATTCGAGCAACTTATATACGTAATAAAGAATAAAATAGCATATTATGCAATTGTCTTTTGAATTCCACATAGTTACTGAAAATATCTAAGTTTTCATTACCCAAATTATTGACAGATATCTGCATTCTAGATAAAGGCGATGACATTAGACTCTTCTGGGTGTAAAAAGTAAAAGTACTCCTATTAAAACGAGCCGGAACATTAAAATCAACTTTGCATAAAAGCTCGGAGCCTATATCATTATCTGTGCAAAAATACTATATCACGTGTCAGCCTTCTGGCGGATAGCTGTGCGTACCAGGCGTCTCTAAACAGACTCTATTTCTGCTTCATTATGTGCACTAAGAGGATTCCCCACTATCAAACCAAATTGTAATCTAGACCTGATGAGGGAGCAAAACAAGCGGTGCAAGCAAGCATGACCCACAAATGTCGAGTTATACGAATTATCATTCCCAGCAATCTAACTGTGGTACAAACAATCTGGCTGACGTGGTAGCTGAACGATAGCGAACTGTCAAAATGCACGCTGAGATCACGAATGACAGACACTCGTGAAATAATCTTACCGTCAATCGAATAAAAATGTGACACAGGTTCCCATTTTCTACTGTACGACAAAACCTTGGTTTTTTTAGGAATAATTATTAAAAGAGTTGCCATACACCAATCAAGCATACGCAACGCATTTACACACGAAAAGGAACAAATCAAGCCAGATCAATCAACATAGTTAAAGTGGAATGATAGGCTTAGGCCAGTCCTGCTATTCCTCGCTATGAACCCAAGCACCCGCAAAGCGCTAACAGCGCTTCCAAAGGCATGTATGTGCGACAGTAGTTTGCTCCAAAAAAGATTGGTTGAGGAGATCTTCGTCTAAACACCTCGGTGAATGCAGAACGACTCACACATGTTAAAATAGACAAGCTCGACGAACTGCTCTCGTTGATCACTCCGCAGACGCCTGCAGCCATGTTTGTTATTGTTTCAAACCAAAGCGGAAAGGCAATCTCGGGATATTTTTGAAAACAATAATGACTCTATCTAGATTATTTGTTTCTCAAACATAAAAATATTGTCGATTAAAATACTATTACAGCTCGGAGAGATAATTTTACAAGCAACATTTGACATGTCAATCATCTCTCCAACCAATGAGAGCCGGGAAAAGGTGCTTATTTTTGTAAGCACTGGGCAGGGCCTAGAGCAGGGCTACTCCCACTAAATTGCATCTAATGGCAAAAAGTTTGCTCCAAGAAAATATATTTTGAAGGGAAAAATTTACAAAAAAGTTATTAAACCCATGAAAAAATTGTAAAGCCCTTCCACTTCACATAAAGCCCTTCCGCTTCACGTTTATTGAAACAGATACTGAGCTGTGTACTGTATGCCTGATTTCAAAGGAAACGTGCTATTTTGCCTTCAATTGTTCGCCGGGAGTTTTTTGCTTACATAGCCAATGACACGAAAATTTCCTTGGCTGGTAGAGGTATACAGCTTCGCTGTAAAACTTAATTTTTTCACTTCAGTGTCTCTTT
>JAZHYW010048665.1:0-72835 GCA_037355805.1 Ixodes ricinus
TTCGGATCGAGAGTTTTCGAGGACCGACTCGCCTGCGAAGGCGTTGGACTCGCTCATCGCGCACGCCAGTGTGACCATCTAATTTTTTTGCGACGCGATCTAGTCGCATCGCGCGACTGCTTCCATCGCCGGTGGGAATGCGCCTTAAAACTACAGAAAGAACTGTCTTTTAATGCAGGTTTCGTTCCATGATGGATGACAAGAATCTTCTAGTTGCCGCAGTATTGATACCAAAGTTCAAATGAGCCTGGCTTCAAGACAAAACAAAGCGGAACGAGGTCATCGGGTATATGAAGGACGAGCTCATGTGCTGCAGCGCTCCTGGAGACGACGACACCGGAGAAGTCTTCGGTTCCCAAGAACAACGTGGAAGGGACGAAGAGGATTTCTTCTTTTTCGGGAGCGGTGCAACAGCCCAAGCTCCGCTGCCCCACGAAGAAGAGCTAACAAGGTTCCTGTCCGTTGCGAGTGACTTCTCCCTCGACAAGATCAACGAGAGTTTCCCGCGAGTGCACCAGCTTTCCATTAAAATGAACACGGCGGGATCCCGTCTAGTGCTTCTGTAGAGCGGCTCTTCAGCGTCGCCACAGACGCTTTCGCCAAGAAGCGAGGGAAGATGTCAGACGAGAACTTTGAAAAGCAGCTGCTCCTCAAGGTCAATGGCACGTGAATATGCGAAACGCTTTTTATGGAGCAAATATTAAACACTATGAAACCACTCTGTAAATGTCTATCTATATCGAAGCTTGTTAAGGAGGCTTATCATACATCTCTGCCAAACATATGTACTCGAACACAAAAGTAACGTAAAAGTAACGTTCGTTATTTTTGAAAAGTAACGGTAACGGTATATCGTTACGTTTGTAAAAAAGTAACGTAGCTCAATAACGCGTTAATTTTTACCATAACTAACAAGTAACACTATTTCGTTACTTTTTTTCGGTAACGGGCACAACACTGATAGGAACCGAACCAAACCGAAATCTTCGCGGCCATCTTGTAAATAAATCGGAACTTACTAAATCGTGAAAAAAAATTTAACGGTAGCTGGTTCAGAACGTTTCACCCAACATTTGTATTTTTATAGTGATGGCATAAAATCTGAGAATAAAAAAAAACTTACTTCACAACGACGGCAAGACAGGTAGCCCCTGTCCTATCATCTTTGTGTATTCATTGTCTTCGTTCTGTTCACGCTTCTTAACCTTCTAAGGAAAACAATTGAGAGCTGCATTTCTATCTATTGGTCAAATCGTCATATACACAATTGCAATGTACGAGAAATGGAGGGATTTTATGGTGTTTTTCTTGGTACTCCGATTAATCGTGTGACGTCACATGTCACGCGATATTAGCAACGTGGTCACGTGACGTCACGGGGCCAAGTCATGGTATGAAGAAACATGGCGTCACATGGCATAGTTTCACGTGACATCATAAGTCACGTGGCCTGACATCAGGAGACGTCACGGCGTCCAACCGTCATATCGCGTGACGCTATGGCAACACTGCACAACGACTTCACAACCAACGTTACTCGATCCAATAGCGTCGTTGTGGCATGAAGGTCACGTGACACCACGACTTTGCCCTTTGAGTTACAAGACAACAACGTACTTGATTGTCCTCCTTCTAAACACTCGACTCGGGCTCATGAAAACGAAAGCATCGGCGAACATTCGAGTGGCTACTCATGTTCAATCAAAATGAGAACAGCCCGACTTTAAAAATGTCTGGAGCTCAGCCTGGCTTAGCCCGTGTGCTTTGCTTTCTCTTCGCTGCCACGGCGTGGAGGAAAAGTAATATGTATTCCGTAGCTTATCAACGTCAAGGATTTGTTCAAAGTGAAATATTTATTGAAAGTAAAAAGATCGCTACACGGCACAATAAATATGGAGGACGTAGCAATGAGACACCTAAATATGCATTTTTTTCTTCTGAATTTTTACAAAAAGTTATTCCCCAGTATATAGACAAGTAGGAACCACTATATTTGACTTATTGGCCGGACGGAGCGGTGCGTAGAACTACAGGTGTGTGCGGACGGGGAGGAGGGGGGGGGGGGGTCGAAAGGAGTACGCGAAATAAAATATCTTTGTAGCATCAGATGGGCATGGCCAACTTTCTGGAACATTCCGTAGAGTAAGAAGTTTGCTAGGAATTATAAAAATTATAATTTATTTGCGTTCTATGATACCGGTACAATTATCGTCCTTGCCAAAATTCTGATCTGCGGTCAAGAAAAGCATAAATTAACAAATTTCGTGAACGTGGCACATATCATTCAATGCAAAACTTTTGTAGAGCGGTGAAATAAAAACTACACGTGAAAAAAATGTAATTACTGCTTATTGATATTTTTGACTGCCATCTCAAAAATTCCCGGGGAACATTGCGATGCATCCTGTTGTTCAGTTGAAATTCTCAGTTTAGTCATTGATGTGCAAAAAACGTTGGGGATGCAGACTTCGTTTCGCTAAGGGGCTCTTGGGGCTCTGAGATGTTAAGCCCATTAGTGAGACGTTGGTACTCGCTTTGAATCTCGCAGGAGGTTCATTGTTCCTTCCAGCTTTCACCAGCTTTGTATTTTGTTTAACCTTTCGAGTCTTTGGGTGTAAAATAACAATGAAAAAATTAATGCCCGATAAACAAAAGAGGGTAAGAGAAAAAAAAAAAGGAGCGTAGTTTTAGAAACATACCGTGTTGTAAAGGCTTTCCGGCGCCGCACCTACAGCAGAGGCCAGAAAACGTGTTCCCGAAAACTCTTGGTTCGCATAAACACTCGTGTCAGAAAGCGCATTTTTTGTGGTGCCACATGCTGGCCTTGTTGTTCAGGACGGCGCAACAAGCAGAGAATCATTTGTTTCTATCAAATACATGGCTTGCCATGACGTCAACTCAGCTGCCATCGTTGTCACCTTGCCGCTGAGTGCGTACCGTCGCCAATTTTTCTTTTTCAGCCAGAAGAAGCGGCATTGACAATTAGCATGATGCGATGGCGTCATTTAAAGCCACATATAGAAACAATTCAGTTTCCTGGTAAAATAGAGTGTTTGCAGAAGCAGCCGAACAGTCGTCAATAATCGTTCAAGAGCGCCCGCTCAACCGCCGGCCGCAACCTCGGCAGTAGCAAAACGTGGCCGTCCACGCCAGTACTCCGCAGACGGAACTACGGGAGCGGAAAAACGACATACATACTTTCGCATTCAAAACTCATAAAAAATGCTTCAGTGTCATCAGAATTTTTTTTTTTCAAAACACATTTGGTAAATGGGTTTCAAGATTACAAATTTATTTAAGACACTGCATATCACTGGTACACGGTCATATCCAGCGCAAAATGACAAAGAAATATTTGCGAGACATCTTTAGTAAAGGAAGGTGAATTCATTTACCATGTGCATCTTGAATAACGTGGGTGATTCTTCTTTGAAGCTGCCAAATATTCGGTGAGGAATTTAACAAAATGTTACCGTTATCAAATTTTGACTATACATCCTTAACATCACCGCTTCAGACCCACACGGAAGGACGCCCACCGCGTCGGTCTCAAGCGGAGATGTGAACAGTGTATAGTAAACATTTTATAACAATAAGATTGTATTAAATTCCTGACCGGATATTTGATAGGCTCCAAAAAGAGCCGATCGTCGTATTAAAGATACACATGGTAAATGAATGTCCCTCCCCATTACTGAAGATGTCTGTGCAAATATTTTGTCGTTTTATGCTGGATAGGTGCGTGTGCCAATGATTTGCAGTGTCTTAAAGAGCAGTGCAACAATATTCGGTTGGAAAGGTTTTCACTTTACACGAGTTTTTTGGCACTAGTGGGACCCAAGTATACTCGCGCGTAACGCCACTGACCAAGAAACTCTTTGTTGCGGTGTCATTTCAAGGACCAAATCGAGCGTTTTTTTATCAATCTCTCCTTCGCCAAACTTGATGACGTAGCTTGGGGTCGTAGTATCCCCCAGCAACGGTATTTGAATACGGCTCATAGATTGGACCCGAGCATTGCGTGAGCACTCGATTTGGGCTCGTGATAATCAATAGCTCGACAAGCATTCGAAGAGTGGACCGTGTCCAATCGCTGCAATGACGACAATAGCCGAACCATAACAATGTCTGGAACTCAGCGCGTGTCCTGTGCTTCGCCAACCCCACCGCGTGGCTATGACCAACATTGGCTGCATATAATCGTCTCCAGATCAAGTATCCGCTTGTTCTGGATGCAAGTTCAGAAATATTAACGCTGGTCTCTTTTTTCTTTCTTCTTCTGCGACGTTATTACGTGCGGTGAAGAACAAACGCGTGTTTAATATGTCATTAACGTCAGGGATTCGTTTTAAGCGGTATTTGCGCAAAGTACAAAATCCTTGCTTCGTCCCTTTAAAAACATTATGTGCTTGGAGGCTGATTTAAACAAATGTGTTTTTCTGCCACGTAAATGACTTTTCAAACATAGAAACCTTTCATTGCTTCTCTTGTGATGGACAGCAATTTTTCGTGTCTGCAGGTAGGACGAAAATAAAATACACAGGGGCGCTTGGTGGAACTATGACTATCTCTCGGTCACACACTCAGACCGATAAAAATCCTAGGACTAAGCAGCTGCTATTTCAGGTAGAATATCGAAAACCCTTTTGTTCTGCTTTTTTTGTTTTAGATCATCAATGTAATACTGTAAAGGAGTGTAGGAAACTTATATATTTATTTGATTGCGCGCTGTTTTGGGCCAGCTTCGACCAGAGTACGAAAGCATGTTTATACTAAAGTAGCAAGTTTATAACACTCATTTTTGCAACATGCATCACGGTGCTGAATATAAATATTGTTCGGTAGAAAAACAAACGTTGAAAGCGCCACTGAGTATTTCTTTAAATAAAAAACTGAAATGACTTATCCTAAACCGTTCTCGGCACCTACTTGGGAAGTAGAATGTTAGCTTGCGTACATATTGTGAACCATGTTTGGTGGAAGATATTTCACGATATTTTAGGTTGCTCATTTCATTATTATGTACACTGTAATAATACTTAGTTAAAAGCACAACCAGAATTTACCATTTAAGAATCTGACTCTAAGTTGAAGCAATCACTGGAATTTGGGTGTCCAGAGATGGGAGGGACAAACGAGGCTTGTATGGTGCCCTGATTCAGTCTGTCCAGCATCCACATGGGCTACCAGATGAGCGTCCTCGGAAACTGATGAGTGAAGGCTAAACATAGCGAAACCCGTAGAAAGAGACCTTAGATGAGTCTACGTGACGCAGTCACTAGGTTCGTTGTCGGTAACTTGACAGTGGCGCCAAGGGGTTAGCGGTGTGTCGGGAGGGTCTGCCAATGGCGCGGGAGGATTTATGTAATGTGCCAAGGCACCCACCGGTGGAACTACGCCAAGCTTCATGCCCCGGGCTTGACATCGTTGATAAATCAGTTTGTTTAATGTGTTACACTGCGCCTCAGCTTGAAGTGTGGGGTCGGTGTTAGCCGGAGGAGGGCCGTGGTGACCCGCATGGTTTCCCAATTAAGAGTTTCCAATCGGGCCCCTCCGGCCTTGGTGAGGTACTGAAACTGGGCCTGGTAAGCAGACGAGGCTGGAATATCGAGAAGGCAGACATCCAGACAATGCGGCAACGATCCCCCCCCCCCTAGAGATTTAAGAAATTCGGCGAAACGGGTCAAGCATGCTGGAAGCTGTCTAGCGGGCAGCCCAGAGTCATGGCGACGCTGACCCAGAGTTACTGAAATCCACACCAAGCATGCGGAGTTCAGACACCTCCGTTAGGACTCGACCGGCGAGGGTAAGTTTGAGAGGATGTTGATATAGCTTGCAGCCACGCCAACTGCTAGCAATGGACATGTAGGCAGCTTTTCGCATCAGAGGATGAGCCCCACCGAATAGCACCAGGTTATATGAGCATTCAGCGCCACATCCAGACCCTGTGTTTTACATCATCCGCTAATATCAGAAAAGTAAACATCTGGGATATATGAGAGGTTTCACGCCATTGGTAAAATTCCTACAATAAAAATCTGCGGGGCAAGGACAAAACTTTGTGATACCCCCGCTCCAGTGTAAAGTGTTCAACGCTGGCCCCGTCCAGGAGCACCAAAAAGGAGCGATGTTGAAGGAAGGAGCGGACAAAGGAGCAAAACCGGTCAGGTAAATGAAGCCACTGAAGAATGGAAAAGATAACCGCGTGGCTCACGTCATCGTCTGCCAGGTGTACATTTATGGTGAGTAGTGTGCGCACACGGTAGGAGCGGCCAGCGATGAGCACCGCAGGTGAATCATGGTCCAAGCCGCCGTCAGTAGTAAGTACCCATGTGAGGCCAGAATACATTCTGTGCCGGGTGGTACCTTTCAACGTGTTCGAGCCAACAACTGAGGCGCGCGGCCACCATACTTACAAGTAGCTTGCATAAAGTCGAGCTAAGAGCGATGGGTCAAAAGTTTGCAAGAAGGCCAGGGGGGGGGGGGGGGTGTTGCCTGGCTTGGGGATGTCCACTATCTCTGCATATTTTCAAAAGGCAAGCACATCCCCGGTTATCCAGACTGCATTGAGAGTTTTTAGAAGCCATCTTAGAGCCACGCTGTCCACACTCTTATAGGCGTCGTAGAAGACACTGCCCGGGCCGGGAGCAGTTCTCGCTGATGCCAGGGCAATCGCGGCGAGTAGCACAGCCATAGTGAGGCGCACCTCGACGCCATCAAGGTCGGAGGTGTGTGGAATGCTTTCCACGTGAGAGTGAAGGGTAGAATTGCGAGCAAAGGGGTAGGGTGCAGTCATAGTCCAGAGAGAAAGCACGGACAGCCTCAGACGCAAATTGCGGAGGGTCCCGCCCGGAGGCAAGACACGCACTCGAGGCCGGATCAGAGGGCGTGCTGCCAGCTCCATGACGCTATATGCACGTACCAAGCCAAGCTACCCGCTTTTCTTCTTAAGTTGCGGCCAAGGATAGTCATACTCATTCACAGGAGACTCTGTGGGGCACCACACGAGCTCTTATTCTTTCGTGTGGTTCTAACCTCCCTGACGGTCTTCCTCGCCTAGAAGAGGCTTCGCTCCGAAGAGTCCGCGTGAATGCGGCGATCACACCGGCTGTCTGTGCAAGATGGAGTCATACCACGACATCCACCTGTTGTCCCTTTCGTCCCGCCCTTGTGCGGTAAGCGGATCTCGAGCACCTCCTCTGTACGTGCCCGAGCCTTCAAGCGGCCATGCAGTCGACGTCATCTTAGCCAGTTGAGCCTCCATCCTAACCACCCTCCAGACTTTCAATGTTGGACACATGGCCCGCCTAGGCGTTCCCTTCTGAACTAGTTCTAGGAAATGGGATTGCACTATCACCTTTGAATCTATGCCGCATGGCACACCAAATGAATAAAAAAATTATGCACCTTTCCTTGTGACAGTGTTTTTAGTCGATTGAGATGAAACATGTGGCGGGTAAACTGAACTGATTTAGTTGTATAAACACGGTGTTTAAAATTGTTAACTAGATTTTCAAACTTGTGTCTACATGCAAAATACCGCAACTCTTTGTTTTCTTTACTTGAAACTAAAAGTAGATAGAACAAAGAATAAAGAACTGCTTGTTTTACACAACAATATTATGGAAAATACATTAACTCTTTAGCGGTTCAAACCGGTTCAGGCCGCTTCGGACCGTTATATACGCTCTCCGTGGCTGAACCGAAGGACGTGAACCTGAACCCCAAATAGAACCGATAAAAATTTCGGTTCGACACTCTTGTAAACACTACAAAACTTTACACCCTGAGCAGTGTGAATCAACTTGTTCCAGGAATAACACAGGTTACAAGCGTCTTGCATTGTACTCTTCAATATTTCAAAAGAAGCATATATATCTTCAAGTTCAAATATGCCCCTTCAAGTAAAAGGCATAGGTACAGGCACCGTTCGAAACTAAATGCGTTCCACGCAACAGCACTCTATTTTACGATTACAAGCTTGATCTTATTTTTAAAGGCACATGGGATCTTACATGTTATAAAATTGCTTCAATATAGGTTAACCTTAGAAATTTATCAAAAGTATCAATATGGCAAGCAGCAATTCGCCGCTAATTGCTACGAAACCCCAGGCCGATATGACATAAGAAATACTTACATAGCAGTTTCGTTTACTGACATATGATGGTTAACAGCACGTGGCTTCTTTAATCTCTGATTTGATGAATAAGTACCCCATGATCATAGATGTTCTTCACAGTTCGATTTTAAAACCAGAATTATGTAATTAAAATATTTTAATGGCAGGCTAACGCCAATCGATCACACAAATTTACAGGATGAATCTCGTTATTTTAAAATTGAAAGGAGAACTCGTTCTGGTTTGTTTTTTACGCCTTGTTATATCTGTGTATATTGCTTTCCAGCTGATACTGTTTCATATGAACTAGGTAAACTATATGTGTGGGGTGTTACATCCTTGCCAGTACAATTCCATTACTTTAAATCAACCTGTTTGTTGATGACTTTTGTCTTCCTTTAATTTGTGTTCTGTAACCTAAGATTCTCTTACAACTTGTGTAATCCTGTTGCTGTAGTTGTTGTTTTAAATCAAAGTTGCTTAGCTTTTGTGTGAGCGATTGCCTCCTAGCATTTTCTTTACGTCTGTTAATAGCGTGCATGTCATGGACATCGCTTTGAATCTGCCTTTAGCCATGTCACCCAAGACAACGCTTGCAAACAGAATTGTCTTAAATAGATGCAAACAAACAAGCAAACAAATAAAAATGGTGTACTACTCGAAGCAAAAGTGCTGAGCAGTAGTAGCCATGAGTGCAAGCATCTACAACTTGGATTTTCGCTATGCCAGGATAGTTTCCTTCAGTTGCTCACGGTTTCTCTTCTATCTACCTTTGTAACGTGGGTGATACGATATGTATTCCTGCAAAATTAGGAGGTTTGCATTGGGACATTTACTGGTACTATTCGCAGTGACCTCTTCTTTGTCTTCTTTGATAAGATCATTCTAGGTCGCCTTTTTCAAGAAGTTGTGAACGTTTTTTTATTTTTTGATTGGTCCTTGCTTTGTTGGTATTTTTTTTATTCTTTTTTGCTGCGTTTTCTTCACCCAAAACTCTAAAGAGAACGGGTCCCGAGCAATTAACAAATATTACGCTCGAGCTACAGGATGTCCCCGAAAAAAGGTTTACTCGGTTTTTTTCTCATCGCAAATATGAATTAGGCATCGCCGATCACTCATTCTGTGCCTGAAGGTAGCGCTAGAGGTACGAACCAGATGCCAACGTTTCAGCGCGAACCAATACTTTATTCAAAAGTTATAAATGATTTTATAAAAATATCAATGGGAAATCGTGGCCGACGGCGCTCTCAAATGCATGGTGCTCTAGCGCCAGAAACCAAAAACGGGCATAAATGGGCCCCATTTTCCACTGAAATTTTCAGAAAATTTTTTATAACTTTCGAATAAAATATCGGTTCGTGCTGAAACTTTGGCATCTGGTTCGGACCTCTAGCGCTACCTTTCGTCGGATTAATGAGCCCTCGGCTGTGCATAGTTTATTTTTGCGCTGAAAAAAGTCCTCTCAATTTGTTTTGGAACACCCTGTATTTTTCAAATACCATGGCGTTAATCTTCCCGGCATGCTATTTGTTATCTTTAAATTAAAAATAATTGTTGAGAAAGCGACAAACCAAGTGATGGTCAACGTTAACATTAACGTTTCCTCGCACTTACCAGCAAATTGACGTCACATGTTGCAAAATTTGGAGACTGCGCAGGCAGTCTAAGAACACACTACTTCTCGCATTCTTTTATTGGACTGAGCTTTTAGAGCGTTCATTACACACCATCAGACTTCTTTGACCCGCCGGTTACATGGAACACATTAGGTCTGGCGTGACGTTTTTAGTGCTGCCAGTAAAGTGTTTCGGTTTGAAAGAAAAGTGGTCAAAACCAACAAACAATCCAATAACTACGCGAAGAATAATGTTATGCCTAGGTTTTGGATTACTCGATCGTTCAGATCCGGTTCATTAATGTGTTTGACCCATATTGAGGACAATCAGCGACCATCCAAAGTTCACCGTTTAACAGAAGTGTCCTGCCACAAACGCGATATGTTTTGAAACTGAGCCAGCGCACATCGACTTGGAAGTTTACGCTCCATTCAATTCAAATAACGAAACAACTGAGAACGTATACGTCACGCAACCCGGAGGGTGTCTAGAAATAAAAGAAATGCCGTTGAAAGGAGGACGCAGATAAAGAGACCGCGAGTCGTTCGCCAAGGTACTTGACGGAGAGCCCTCGACGGTCCTTGTTTGGAAACCACTCGAGTCCCCTTGTGACCCATTCATTCATTCTCGGACCCGTCCTGCTATATCCGTCTCCGGGCTCTCGGGGATCATTCGGGAACATTATCGCGCTGACGTCATCGCGCCGACTGCGCATATGTGTGAACAGTAAGGCCCCCGAGGAAAGGTGGCGCCACGAGTCAGTCTCTGCAGCTCAGTATGCCTAGATTTCAGTGTTTTCAACTGCTCGATAAGAGTCACATATTCTTAGGGACGAGTTTGCAATGCGAGCTGCGACGAGCAGACGAAAACGTCGATTGTCCGCAAGCGTCTCCGCCCAACGACACCTGGAGTCAAGGCCGTAGCGCTCCTCCCGTGACGTCACGGCTGGAGGCCATCGGGTCGGACAGGGCGCTTCGGTATAGCGCTGATGTGAAGGCATCGTGCGTAAATAGAGCGCCATAAATGCAATTTTTTATCGACACGAACAAGTTTTATTGTCTAGAAAGTTATCTAGAAATAACAGACGGACTAGGAAACTTACTGTATCACACGGGAACTGATCTGACGCTGAGGAAAAGTGCAGTAATCTAGGCATCGCGAATAAATTTACGTTCGTAACTAAAAGTTATTTTTCTTTTTTTAGCACAGGGATGCTTTATTAGTTAGGATGATTGCTATACACAAAAATTAAGCTAGAAAAAATGTACACAGACAAAGTATTATGGAGCACAATCATTGTGGGACCCGATGTGTGAAAACAAGGTGCATGTAAAGCGATGCCTTGAGAAAGATGGGTTAGTTTTTCAAGAATTTATTTTATAGGTAGAAAATTACTCGGAAAGCTGAATGTTTTATAAAGAATAATTCTCATGAAATGGCAAGAGACCGAGTGATCTGACACTTCAAAATAGTTTCTAGTAGCAATGTGATCTATACAGAATCTAGAAGTTTCACGTAAAGTGTTGCCTACAAAAGGAATACCATATTTTTTTAAATTTATGTCAGTCATGTTTTAGTAAATAAACACACACAAAAAAAAACTTTATTTGAGAGAGTAATACCAACGACGAGTAAGAGTACCAACACATTCGCTATCAAAAAGTGGAATCCCTCTCCGTCTTTAATCTTTAGTCTTTCCAGTTAATCAGCCACAACGCGCTTTGAGTAATCATACACGTCATTTTTTAACATTTCTTATCAAATAAGTTATTTTTTAACCAAATGGCAATTTGGTTCAAATAGCCATTTGGTTCAAAATAGCCATTTTAACTAGGGTCAACTTTCTTGTAATTGCTTTGATATCGGGCTAAATCTTTGTGGTGAAATGGGATACAAGCGTTCCAAATTACCTTCTATACTTTTTGGGGCTCCCTATTTGGAGAGTTGAAACAAGAAAAAATCAAATCAAGAAAGCTGAAATCCAACGAAGCGAAAAAAATAGTTTATTAGAAAAACGAATACATTTAGAGTTTTCGCATAATGCTGACTTGCTCCTCCGTGCTGGGGAAAGAAGGTAGAATATATTACAAATATAATGTAAGCAATTAGCGGAAGTTTTTATGCAAAAGCAAATAATATATAAAATATTATAAAAGTCCCGCGTTATAGTGCACTCTAAGCGTATGCTTCTTAAAGTATCCCTTGAAGAAAACACAATACTGTAAAAGTTGTTTTGAATAAAGCATTGATAAATTGCAAACCGAAGCATTACGTTATGTTGATATTATGTTTCATGTGTGTTTGAACAGCGAGTCGTTAGTCTACCTCTATTGGCATCTCATGCCTCCGCTGTAGTGGATAAACTTAGCTGGTGTAGTCCGAGCGCTAGCCTGGGGCCTTTAACGTGCATCAGGCAGTAGTGATCACACGACCGCGCTCCGGTACGATGCATATAATGATTGAAACTGGCAAGGGTAATGATTCAACGCAGGATCTTTAGGTTTTGCAGCACGGCGTTGGTAGAATGACGACATTAATATCAGGAGGCGAAACTGGCCAAAAAATAAAAGCGCGTGATAATTGCTTGCATGTCTGCTTGAAGCACAAACAAAAATGTGCCGGTTTTCAACATGCTCATAATAGGATAAATATTCTTTTTTTTAACGATCATAAACATCGCTCCTGAGGATTGCACACGGTTGTCGCTTAGGGTTGCCATTAGACAACTATAAATTATGGTTACCTGGTATGGGGCACATACTAAGAAATGTTTGTAATGCTCATCCGAATACCCAACGAAAAATTGTTTCAGTCAACATAATGTGCTAAAAATATTTTGATTAGTGCAAATATCGGCTATTTGTGAAACATAATGCTGAAAGAGATGTGCAGAATCGTCATCTGGGAGATTTTGCCAATTTAACGAAGAAAATATATTCATACCCAACTCGAATTACTAAACCTTAGTACGTCCCTCTCAGTAGAACAAATTATGGCCATCAAACTATTGCTTACACCCTTCCGATCATTCTCAATCAGCTTAGTGCTAATCATTTTGAGCTCCACGGACTGACAGTAGGCGCCATACGGGAATTTACCATGCCCACCCAACTAAACGACATTAAAAAAATAATAAAGAGCGTTGTTTCCTTGTTTGCTCACTCGTTTGCTCGCTGGCTTAAACATATTATTTTTCCGGGATTAATTTTAAACAAGTGCCCTCCTGTTACTTGTATCATATATACAAATCGGACTAAGTGTTTTTCAATTCTCTACTGTGGTTAAAGTGTTCTTTTCGCACGCTTTACTGTTGCTGCTGCAAACTTCTTTTTTTTTCTGTGTGGTTTGGGGCCAGTCAAGCTCCTTACATAGCTTTTTTCCCCATCCCTCGACCAACATTGTACTTTTGTTGGTAATAAAGACATCATATTAATTCACACTGCGTCATCAGCAAAAAAAATAGTTTGCTCGGAATTTCGGAGTTATTTGAAGTATTACGTTCTGAATGGCCCAGTTATATTTTACTGCGTTGATATAGTCACCTAATGACGTGAAAATGGAAGGGAGGAGCTTTAGTTGTCCCGCCTCCCGTGCTAGTTTCCAACCTTCGACAACGCTTCGGAGTCTAGCGCACCTAGAGCATGTTCGCGCAGCCAAAGCACGGTGGAAGGCATGGGGCGCGTCATGAAAGCCGGGCGTTCGAAAGATACACTCTGCCGTCCTCAATCGCTGTGACTGGAGATTTCAATACAGCTGTTCAAGGGGAAAATATGGTAGTTCTGAGATAAAAACGCGTCGAAAGGTCACTTTAACAGAAACACACAAAACAAGAAAGTGACATCAAGTCGTCTTTTATTAGTCTTTATATTTTCGTCGTCGAATGTGTCCCGTCCGGTCCTGCATCTTTCGGAAGCATAAAAGCTAAAGGCGAATTCGACGTTGGATGTTTACACAGCGGTAGATCGGTATCCCAGAGTATGGGGACGCAGGCTCAGTCTGAAGAATGTAACCATGGATCTGAACTAAATTTATACAAAGTGTTTAATTTTTTTGTGTGTGTGTTAGAAACAGATTATTCAAATTATTCCGTGAAAAGTTCACTAATGCGGTCTGCGTAGCAAGTTATACGGTCTGGGGACATAATATAGGAAGCCAGATAATTAACCAAAATATGTTAACTTCTTTTGTTTAATATTGCAAATAAACATATGATTTCAATTAGAAACTTGCTCCGCGTCATCTAAAATCATCACCTCAGTCAAATTTTAAAAAAACCTGAAGCCCGGGAAAAGCGCGAGGGTCGGTTAAAGTTACCACTCGTTCAGCAAGCGCAAGGCTACCGGTGCGAAACCCTAGATAATAATCTAATCAAGCGCGTTTACGCATTGCTAGCCTTTAACCTGCTGCACGAGTGGTAACTTTAGTCCACCTGCGCGCGGCCCACGAGCGTCAGGATTTTTCGTTTAATTGACTGATGTCGTGATTTTAGATTACGCTTAAAAAGTTTCTAATTAAAACCATATGTTTGTTTTCAACATAAAAACAAAGTTAACAAATTTTACTTAATCATCCGACTCATCGTGAGGATTAGCTCGCCCTCCCTATATTGTGTTCCCCTGTCTATACTTACCTGCAGAGACCACTTTAGTCTACTTGCCAAGAATATTTGAAATGATTCTCTTCAAACAAAAATCAAACATCCTGTATATTAAATATATAGTATACGTTATAAAGCCATGAAGCGTCCTTCAAAATCACGTTAGCGTCCCCCAGCGAAAGAAACGCATGTTTAAGGTATCGTGCTACAGAATGAACATAACGAATTTTCGAGAACCCATCATAATTGCACGAAAGAAGATTCACTGCATATAAAAATAGGCAGTTTTTTGTTTTGTTTTTTGCAGCGTCACTGCCTGTTTGTCTAAACGCTGGCCCGTAAAATTGCTTCCAGCCTGGCTTAATTTGTTCCCAGTTACCTTGTACCCTTGCCTTCTCACAGTCTTCAGTACTCCGCACCCCGTGCGAAAGTGTTGAGAACTAATGACCGCAAGTAACACTTCAGAAAGTTTCCCGTACCTGTGACAAAGAGAAAAATCGACCCTTTTGAAGGGTGCCTCGAGCAACATTAACGGACGGCATTTTTTAGGGTTGTGTGGGAGGGGAGCACGTAGCGTGTGATAGGATCGGAGTCCTCACCTAATGCTGACGTGGCCCTCATTTCGATACAAGCTTAGCCGAGTCCGCGCTGAGCGCTGACGCACCTTTCGTGTCCAATTGATGCTCAGAGTACGTGCCCAAAAGAATGGCGAACTCGAATAATAGGGGCAGCAGATACCAGATGGCGCACACCTATCAAAAGTGGTCAATTCAAACTTCAATTTTCAAGTAGCCAGCTGGATTCCTAATTCGCCGAACCCGCCTCGTGTTGGAAACGTGAGACAAGAGCGTGGCGCCACGGTTCTGTTCCTAGCAGAAGTATTTCACATGGACTACGACCGGGCGGGCATAGAGATCCTGTGTTGCAGCAAACCTTTATAGGCAATGTCGGCTTACCTGAGCAGAGCGCTATGCGACGAGAAACTGAGAAAGAGGAGGAGACGAATGCGGGGTCGTCATAACGCCGTGCTCTCCTGGTTCGAATGACCTGGTGTGGGTAGACTTTAAGCTAGCTGCCTTTGTTTTTACCGCGCTCGTGGAACGCGTTCGAATGCAAAGCCAAGCGCCTGATGCAGGTGTTCCTCCTATTTGAAGGCTGTATTGGAACTTACTAAAAACAGCTTCTCTTCAAACAAACAACAAAAGTCTCCCTCCCATTTTCCCGACGCTCCCTATCTTCCCTGTGAGCGAGGACTTGGCATTCTTGGGCGTCCTTAGTCAAGACCACCACAGCAATGGGGCCGCCTTAAAGGGATGCTGAACCGAAATTCGGATTTCAGAAAATAAACTTGCAGAAGGGTTCAACAGGGCGCCATAAATCACGAACCATCAGCCATATAGCCATATCTCGAGTGGATGGCCGTATTTCTGGAAAACAAAGGAGCGAATGAAGGAGAATGTTGACGTCATATCATCGCAGAAGAGTTGAGAAGGAGGAGAAATGTTCTCGCTCCCTTTCCTCTCCGCGCCCTCGCGGAGTTAAAGCGAAAAGAGGAGGAAATGACAATCGCGAGGTCATACGTCTTTTCGGCCTTGGGCGAGCGCGCTCTCTTTTTACAAAAATGCGACGATCCGTTAAAAATAACGCTTTGTGAGTGACGTTTTGAGATTTGTAGCGTCCCGCCTATCGAGTCTGCGTTGTTTTCTGATATTCAACTTTCGGTTCAACATCCCTTTAGCCGAAGCCACGACCAGATAAGGACGGGGAAATTTGGTCTCCTCAATTTCCAACACGCTGGTCGAGTGACGTATGTGGCACGTGACACCAAAAGACAACTAACCGGAGCTCTTTATTTCCGAGCAAACGCATTAGGGATTTTTTCCCTTTTCTTTTTGGCATTCTCCTTCCCAACGTTTCCAAATTTCTCGGGTGTTACTTTTTTAGTTCCCATCCGTTTCACCACGGGCACGGTGTTGAAATTATTGATCATTGCGGGCGCGTTGAGTTCGTTCTTCGTTGTTAATCTGGAATGTTACGCGAAACAGCGACGACGGCATTAAGGCGTCTGAATAATGCCCCTGAATGTGCTTTTTGGGTGGAAAGTGCCGTGCATCAACTGAGTCGTTGCGTATTTCGAGTTCGACATAGGAATACCCAGAAAGTTGGTCACGGGGAGACGCATAGACGAGTCCCGAGTTATTCTCAGTAACTCAGATGTAGCGATTGAAGGTACCATTTACTGTGACTGCGGGACTCCGATGCTGAAAGCGCGTCTTCTACATAGTATGGAAGTTGTTTAATATAAAAAACAGTTAATATTCAGTTGTGTCCCATTTGGATAAATAGCTCGTATGTTTGCTCGAGGGTAAATTACGTCAATGGGACTTTCCAAATGTCAACACATCATTGTTGACCAGATGGTTGGGTGAATGCAAGTCAACACGATCGTTAACTCGCATTCAAACATCGCGCGAAGCTCAGCGTACCATGTAATGTCTGAACGATTGATGATGGCACATTAAAGAAGTTCGCCAGTTTCGTTCGAATTTGGTCAACACTTTCAGCCGGGCTGGCTGGGTCGTGCCGATCTCCTAGACGCGCGAAATATTAGCTCTCTCCCTGGCAAGTATTACGTTTGCCTTCAGGGACTAAAACACAAAGATTCACCCTGTCTTAGGAGAACTCATGTCTGCTTTTGCTCGCGCACGCCTCTTGCTTAGTCCCAGTCGAGCGCAGTTAGTCCCCAGCTTTTGCGCACGGTACCTGGCTCGAATCAGATGGTCTTTTCGGGGATCAGCTGGGAGTTCGTAGGACCGAATGTTGTCGTTAGTCCTTGGAGACCATCTTTCTTCTGAGAGTGATGTTGCGTGCAACCATAGGTTTCACCACTCTTTTCTTAAATTCTCTTAATTTTAAAATCGCATGAAAATCCGGTGAAAACGGTGAAAACAGCCATATTTATGGATTTTATTAAAAATATCCAGCTCACTCAATGGAAAAATATGGGGCCTTTCATCTTCAGTACGTCTTCACACCGAACCTCTAAAGAAATCAATACTCACGTTCATATTCCTCAAAGTCAGGTTTGTGAAGCGAACGTTGCTCATTGTGTGACGAGCGGGTGAATCCCATTCAAACTGAGCGTTGTATGTACGCGTGTTTTTGGTGGAAGGGGTGGGCGGTATCCATCCCGCAGTTATTAACTTGCAATGACCTGCATTAAGGCTACACCCACCACCTTACGAAAAGCGTGAGTCTCGCTCCACGCCACCTTCTTACACAATGATTGAACTCACATGTAGCAATCTGTAACGGCTCTATCCTGGGACGTCTAAGTCCAAAATCATCATCGCGCCTCCCACCTCTTCGGCTGAACTGTCCTTACATATACTTCGGCTGTAGCCGAAGTCTGCAGAAAATAAAACATATTACGTGCCCCCAGAAACGTCCTTAGGAAAAAAATGCCTTCCTGTCTTCAACAGACGCGAATTCGTTTGTTTCGTAAGAGAGGTCGTCGTCGAAAAAAATCCGAGGCCACGCCTTCTCAAAAGCATTTCCCGTTTATTTCGGCGAAACATCCCGCTGAGAACACTTTTGTAAGGGCCCCGACTTTTAAAAATAGACACGCGGTTTACCATCCCAGGGAAATCTGCGAGCTTGCAGAACGTTTCGCACACAATAATCTTATTCATTCACAAATCCCAATGAGGGGGACTTTGTTTTTTGTTTTTGTTTTTCCTGGTGGGTGTGTATTAATATTCGAGGTCGTAGAGCGTTTTTATAGAACGTTCCGATTCCTCCGATGTCCCCTATAACGATGCCCGCTAACGGTACAACGCATGCACAAAGGCGGCGACGGGGTATCGGGTACCGTTATCGGAGTCATCGGAACGATCTACTAAAGCACTATTGAGTCAGCACTAAGATAGGTAAACATTCCGACCACGATGCATGGGACTACAAAATGTACCCAGGTTCATTGGAATAAATAAAACCAGGTTTTCGGGCGGAGCTTATATTAACAACGCAGTGCAGAGAGCTCAACTTCTGTCAGATTATTACCGTTTCGATTGGGATAGGATGCAAACGTTCGAAAACGTGACGTTGCCTGGATCAAAAGATAAAATAATTAGACGAAATTTTTATACGAGCTGACGACACCATAAGCCTAATGTTGTCGCAACAACAACATGGTCACCTGCCGCACTTATTTCAGCGAAACACACTTGTCAGCAAGAAGCACAATCTTTTATTCTTCTATGCTAAAAATGGGTTCCCCTGAAATAAATGCCACAGGAACCTGCAATGTCATTTCTTTTTCTGATAGAATTATATACTAAGGTGAACGTCGGCTCACACATATTTTGTTTTCATTTTATCGTTTGATTAAGGTATTGTTATGTTCTCAAACCATCCTTCCCTCTCCTAACCGTTCTACAGTGCCCTCTCACCCTCCCCAGTAGCCTCCCTTTGCCTGTTCCCCTTCTCAGTGTCACAGGACACACCAAATCAGTTTCCCCAAAATGTATAAAATATAGCTTCTTCAGTAGAGTAGATTGTTGGGCTAGTCGCTTTTAGAACTTGGAACTCGCGGAACGACTGTTTAATTTAGTCTTTCGAACAATTGAAATGATCGCTCCTAAATACAGCATTTGATTTATAATAGGACCTTGAAGGTAAAGGTCCCTGCCGATCTTTTGAAACAAATGTAAGCAGAGATGCGAATTAAAATGCCTGGCATAGTTTCGAATTTTTTTATTTTATTTTTCTACCTGGTTTATTATTCTAGGACCTAGGTCCCTATAGGGCATCGTATATATAATATTAAAATATTTAAAACATCTTGAACGAAAAGTTAGGAAAACACGTCTCTCACTGACTCGCGGTCGCTCGAAATATATCAAGTTTGCGCAAATATCGAGAGGCTGTCGCTTGGGACAGCGGCACTTATACTTTCTCGATTTGGTATGAGACAGACAACACTAAATAAAGCGATTTTTGCTTTTGGAACTATTCCAGCCAGTACACATTCTAAGAAAGGAGGAGCAAACGCAAGCGGAAAACGCCAGCTGAGGATCATTTACCGCGGCCATGCTCGATACCTAACCACAGGAGGCAGCATGGACTTTCCCGACGAAATTGACGCTCCGTTCACGTTTATCAGCGCTTCGAAAACGAAGATTGGGTTCTTCGAAAACAAATACCGAACGCGTGGCTATGGATCTCAGGCTTCAGTTATGTTCAACATAGCGGCGCAGACGATATTTGTGATCGGTGCGGTCTGCACCGCTTGTCACGAGTGCAACTTTTTACGCGCCCGGAAGTCGGCGGGGCAACGCGAGCGATTTGTATCTTCCCTCAAACTAAACTTAGAGAACAACGAGTGCCCCGAGTGGGTCCTTTCTTTCAACTGTTACGTCGAGAACGTGCCGCGTTCAGATGGAGACGTATAAGCGCAAAGCGAAGCTATGACAGAGGGTGCGGGAACAAGTTTTGTCCGCAACATCTGCGCCTCTGTGCGATTTTCAGCGTGCTACCTTTAAGGCGCCGCAAGACCGTCTCTAGCAAGAAATTTAATGCCTCCACTGCAAAAACTGCAAACCAAAACCTTACGAAGATTGAAAGCTGACGTGGGAGCAGACTTGCACGAAACGAGTTACAAATGACTGATTACTTGTAACTAAATATATTTTGTTGTAAATTATTAAAGCTTCAATTACTTTCTTCTACGGTAATGTTCGCTGTAATTCGATGAATATTTTTCTCCAATCATTTCCAAGTACTAGATCATATGTTTCCGAAAGTGCTAAAATTATTCGGTTGAGTTTTTCTACGTGAACAATCGGTTTGTCTGTCCGTGCGTCACTCGTCTATGTTACACCAACGTTGGACTCTTTTTTTTTACTTTTAAACAACTAACAAAAATACCAAGATACCAAGAGGATTAGAATGTAAACATTCTCGGCGAAGTTTTGACAGGTGGGCTGTTTAGAGTGCCTCGTTTCCACTTTGAACATATAAAGGCATTTTTGATTTCGTAATAAAAAGCCCCGAAAAAACGTTACCTCAAAAAAGTAACTAAATACGTTTCTCGTAACCGATTTTCAGAAGAAGCGCGATACTTTACCTAAAAAAAACGAGTTACTTTTCTCGTCACTTCGACAACCAAATACACAACGGCTCTATTTCTATGGTTTATTGTTTTATTTTCAGTAGTCGTTACACTTAAGCAGTAGCTGCCCCTTCCTGTTTTCATCACTGTTGTTTCCAAGCTTCCGTGAGAATACGTCTCCGGCAACGCTGAAGAGCCGTTCTATTGACGCGCACGAAGGAACAGCAGTGCTGTGCATCAGGAAGCGCTGGTGAATCTGGGATTCCCCTCAATTTTTGTTTTCTCTGCTTCTAAAGTTTCAAGTTAAACAATGCGTTATGTGCCTTCTCGCGTTAGTTACCTCCTGGCTTGCATTGGGTCTATACACAATTCAGGAATGTTCAACTACCTTACCTTTTTGTGTTCGCTGCGTGAAGAATGTGAGTAGAGTACGACTGACATGTTCAGCGATAAACGTTGCTATGCTCTCATACTGTTTAGTGTTTTTTTTTTTCTGATTGCCCATCTGCCTTTGTGACGATAGGCGCATATTCAGGTTACAATTAAAATGAGGCTGTTTAAACGGTGTTGGACACGTTGCTCCTCGAAAGTAAAGAAATACCATTACTCGTTAACTGGCCCTAAAAGTAACAAAGTACGTTACTTGTTTCATTTCTAGAAAACTAACTAAATACGTTACTTCTTAACGAAAAAGTTACAAGGTAGAAGTAACTCGTTATCAGTCACCGAAAAACACAAATTTCTTGAATGTTTGCTCCAGCTAGGACTGCTTTTTTTTTTGCTTTTTTAATTCTTTTTTTAGACTATGATTCTTAGTTTTACTGAGATACATTTTTCACCTAAATTGATTGCTTCTAGCATTCGTCCAAAACAAATCACTAAAATAAACCGATATTTGAAAATAAATGCCGAAAAACACCAGCTGATTTCGTTTATAAATAAACGCCAACAAGATCTACGGACGGACGGACTGAGTGCGCGCTCGCTGTCAAACGGCCACTCCAGCGAGGCATGGCAGCACATATATGATTGGAATGAGGCACTGACACACATAGTTGGCTAGAAGCCCCACTGGGTGGCCAGGAGCTGCACCGCAGCGCGGCCGTAGGAAGTGCCACTATTATACTCGGATGAAACTTTAACTAGCTATGCAGTGAAAGGTACGGGTGCGCATGCTTGAGAACTGTTCAAAGATGTCCACGCGTGCTCTCATATTGGGGAGCCAACACAGAAGGGCATGCACTTTCTGCTTTTCGGTGCAGATGTAGACAGCTTCAAAACGTGTTCTCTTCGGGCTTTCTTGAGTGCAGGCATTATTTGTTCCTGAGACCCATCGAACACCGTGGGCACGGCTCCCAGGACAAGCTTCCTTATGCAGTGTCCCGTTAGATAATCCTCCAGTTTAAGGTGTTTGCTGCACACAACAGCATATAAAGGTTTACCGTTAACAAGGTTCTCCTTTGGTCTCTTCTTCCATACTGTGTTTAGCGATTCATCGCTGGACAGCTGGTGAAAAGACACGCCAGAAGTCTTCCCTGGTGTCAACTTGAAGTTCGAGACATAGCAGTAAACCATTGGGCCACGCGAAAGATGACCCGTTGAGCAGCAAAGTGGGACTACGAAAATAGTTTGGTCGCAACGCACCACCCTCCTCCCCTCCTTCCCTTCCCCCGACGAAGCTGAGCATGACTTCTCCTGTGACGCGAGAGGCCGTATAAAAAAGAAACGCGCCAGTCCGACCGTAGGCCAACTACATTGCCTCCTGCGTGGCTGAGTTCGTTGCGCACGCAGCTTCCACGAGAAGACATGGGGTTCCAACCCCACCAGCCCAGTTACCGAGTCTTTTTTTATTCTCATTAGCCTTTGCTTTTTTGGAAAGTTTTTGTTTCTTTTCGGCGGTAAGCCTATGTTCTGCAGTAAAATTCTCGGAACATAGCGCGTCCTTAAGAGGAGTGGTAGCCCGCTGCTTTGGGCCAGTCACTTTGACGTCTCAAAATGCAATGTGAGCTTTTATATTTCAGTTGAGGCGCAAGTACACCTTCATTAAACAATTGTTTAAGAAGTGTAGTTGTGTACCAATTTCCTTCGTGACAATTATATATACTCGAACAAGCTATGTTCTGCTTTGGTTGAGCAATTTCAATCAAACCAGAGCCACTATTTGCAACTTTTACGGCCTCTGGGTTGCCTACTGGTACCTATAACAATGGCTATCATCTGGATGATCGTCGTATTGAACACCAGTACGACGTTGGGTCTGCGACGCGTAAGTAATTCTTGTTTTGTGAAATACAAACAATATAAGGACCTTACTTCATGCTTTTAAGTCAGGAAGGTGTAAACAAGCATCTTCATTATGAAGCCGATCATCCAGCAGCTAGGAAACTGCCATTGTCACGCCGCGGTACCACCATCGCGGAAGGCACGAATCCTCCCTAAAAAAAATGAAAATGACAGGGCGTCTCTCGCGAATGCCCGGCCTACAGCACGAGCTCTTTGGCTTCCATCGAACTATAGCCTCCCCTATAGTCACGAAGCCTGGCAGTTCGACGACGGAGCCATAGAGTGCCCGGTCGCAGATTTGTAGCGCGAGGATGTGGTAGCACAGAGCATCAAAGAGCCATTTCTCGGGGAACCTGGATGTCAGCGCACAGCTTTCGCAGCGGCGAGGAGCCGAAACGGACTTGTTCGCTCGGGCGAAATGTGTTTCGGTGTCTCGCCGCAGCGTGGCGCAAGTCACGTGGCGCTCCTCTCATCAGTTGTTTGCCGCTCCACCTTTTCCATTTCAGCGGCCGGTATTCGTGGTGATCTGCCAGACTTTGTCAGTAAATAGAAGGCTATGATAAGGCTATCGGTGTGCGTGCTTGCTCGAGGCACAGGCGACGCCGAAACGTTATTTAAGGTAGGAAGATCGCGCTGGAGCCGAGACAACTGACGGACCTCCCTGTCGTTGTAATCCTTTCGGCCACAATAAACGACATTAATTGTCCTTGCATACTTGCAGAAGACTCCGAGAGTTTCTACTGAGACCAGCAAATTGATGAACGCTACACTCGATGTTGGGCATCTTGATTGGATATATTCATAATCAAACTCAAAGCTCCATTTTGAAGTAAGCTGGAGGAATTCGGTCTGAGATTTTGTTATAAAGGCAACAGCTTCTAAAGAAACGCTACAAAGTTTGCTAGTTGACGTAGAAGTGAGGGAATTTAACGGGACAATGAAGACAATTCGGAAGTTCCATATAACTATTCAATGTCGTTATACATACGTACCTATGCCGGTAAAGGGGGAGGGGGGGGTAGAGTAACTGTATATGCTTCACTTGCGGAGCTGAGCATCGCAAAGGTGCTCCCAGGGCGGCCATGCTGTATCCAGTGCAACACTGCGGGAAGCGACCGTCGCTTCTGCAGGAAATCCGGAGGTGCGGGTTGCTTGCCTGTGAGGCGGCGTGCTGAGGCGAGTGGAGCAGAGAAAATATCGTGCGGCGACAGGCTGCGCGTGCGCCGTCGTCCCGTCTTTTGTCTTCTGTTCCTCTCTATGCCCTCGGTAGAACGTGGTAGCCGACAAGAACGTCGCCTTTTCGCAAGCTGTAGTTGCACAGTGTTGTCTGGTCCGAGGTGCCCGGATATGCTGGTTGCGTGTCACCCCGCAAACGCCGCAGACGCGTGCAATGCGATCGTCCTCCGTGTCGTCAGCTTCCTGGACTATGGAAACATGCTTTAAAATATCGCTTGCTTTATAAAACAACGCGATTATATTGTACCCAGGGGCTACACATAATGTTAATGGTCAAAGAACCTTCCAGTTTCAGTTGGTTTATTATGTGTAGGATGTAAGCATATTTCGTCAACGAAATGTGAGAAACATGGTCCACCCAAAACTCGGCGCCAGCAAGGTCTCTTTCCCTCATGATGGTTGGATCCAGCACGACAGACTTGGCCGCTTCTCCGCCAGTACGGAGTTGGCGGCGCAAGGAAAAGGAACGCGATGTCCTGACTCTGCAAGCAGAGCACAGTATACAATAAGTCCAGGCTAGGGGTGGGTTGACACAAGTGATTTGTAAAGTACTATATCTAAAAATTACTTCAAGTAAAGTACAAAATAAATGAAAGGTCACGTACTACATCAGTAAAGTAGTAAGTACACTGGGTGCAATGTACTTGAAGTCAAGTGCTAAACATCAAATCTACTTTCAGAGTAAAGTCCAAGTATTCTTAACACAATGTTTCACGATGCCCTTTCATTTCCCCATACAGTGATTTTTTGAATCTGATATTATTGCCCCAGGTATAATGAGGGGGCAATGACCTATTTTCGAAAACGGCGGCGAATATTTGATAGTCAAGTGGCCACAGAGTACTTATTTTCAGAAATGGCACCAATTTCAGAAGTCCCTCCAACTTCTGAATTTGGCGCCGCTCTTGATGCACCCAATGGGGTTAAATGTACAAAGAGAGAACATGACTTCAGCTTCGTATTTTCCGCAAGCAATCCTTTCAGAGGAGAGTATCCTCTCCTTAATGAAAAAACAGTGAGTGTGCAGGCGAGCTGGTAATAATTAATCATAATCTGACACATGAAATAGTGGTGCAAAGAATTTGGAAACTTTCAAGTCGAAGGCAAATATAAAAGAGAATGTTTTTAACCCTTGTGACCTTCTCTTCCGTTGTCCCTTTCTCCGGCTTGAAAGTTTAATTTTTTCGCACCAGTCTCAGGTACTACATAATAATTAATTTTGCTCTCCTAATATGTTTAACCTCCTCGCTTGCGCTGACCATGCGAGAAGAAGCGAGAGTTCGAAGATCTACAGGAAAACCGCCCCCAGAACAAACAGAGCGATACGTCATCTGCTCCAGTTTCTGGTCAGAGTAGAATATCCTTCCCAGTATTTCTTCGGGGATGACAAAGCATCATTTTATGATTCAAATTTTAACAAAACCGAATTAGGGAATGTACTTTGAAGTCGTGAGTATGTTTTCCTTGAAAAGTACGAGAAAAAAATACTGTAAGTAAAGTACAAGTTGTGGTCTTTCAAAAATTACCCTAAAGTCGATCCCTATGAGGTAAATACCCACACCATAGTCCGCTCTTTGAGCGACTACGGCCAGGGTCCGTCCATTGACTGCCTTTTGGTGCACCGGTGGACGAGAAACAACACCAACACTGTGAGTCCGTTTTCCACGTCTTTATTCACTCAAATGCCAACACGATTTACTCTTAGACATGAAAAGTCTGGGCGCTGGCTCAATTGCCAGTATCACCCAGTCGGTTTCCCCGCTACCGCAATAGACAGATTCACGGGAAGTCGGAGGCCCACAAAGAAAAACTGAGCTCAGTAGAGCCAGGACCTCCACCGACGAGAGCCTCCGGCCTTCCTTCGGGGCCGGCTTATATAGCCTGCGGGAATATGGACGCGCACAAGGAGGCCGGTAGTAAGTCACCCGAAAACGGGTCGCGTCCACAATGACTCCCAAGGGTGCGCCGGTGGCACATTCACCCTACGTGGGCGAGGGAGAGCCATCCCCTTCGGGGAATACGGCCTCGGTTCCTCGTATCCGGGTAGCCAGCGCCACTGGTGACGACGACTCCCACGGCCTGCTTGAAGCTAGGCCTAGATAGGGATATAGGGAACCCAATGGTTCCCACAAAGTACATACTCGGAGAATGTACTTTAAGTAAAGTGCAAGTTTTCTAAACCTAATTGATGTGGTACTTTAAATACAATGTACTTAAAGTACTTCCCAACACGTGTCGACACGCACCCCAGTGATGACGCCGTCCCCCACTGGCGGCGCCGAAATTGGCGAAGTGAGCCATCGACGGCGAACTCCGTTTGTTAGGTGTTACACGGGGCTGTGGCGCCATCCCGGGGCGACGTTGCGAACTTCTTAAACGTTTACTTCAATTATGTCCCAGGTCAGCCCATGTACCAGGGCACTAATCTAACGCATTAGACAGAACTGCCGCACCACTGTGTTTTGTCCGTTTTTCCTCGCTATTCTTGGTCTCACGCGTACAGGGAGCTGAAGGAACGGTTTCAGGTTGTGCTGCAGGTTCCGGTGCTCCTCCGAGTCCCTGTCAAAAAGCTTTCTCAGACCTCGGTTAGCTCGCCGCGATCTTTCCTGTACATCCATCAAGAATTTCATTTCACTAGGCTTTTTGTGCGCCTATGGTGCACTGTAGTGTTTTGCGCGAATGTACAGGAATGAGGACATCGGCAACCGCTCTGAGCGAGCCCAAGACTCCGTCGCTTTTACACCAAACCTCATCGAGCAGGGCTATAATTGAGTCACCTTGGGTTAGTAAGGCTAATGGCGTCCGCGTTAAGCCTGTCGTGGTGTTCTGTCTCACTTGGTACGTAACAGCGACGCACATCAAATATTGTTCTTTGTAATGCGATGGCGCACCTCGCAACGTGATCGGCAAGAGACGACGTCGACAACAAGTAATATCCCTATACAGTGTTGGGTGTTACTGCGTTGAGTCGACAAAGGGTCGTGAGTCACCGAGTCGTCTGTGAGCTGCGTGTGAAGCGTGGTAACCAATTCAAAGAGTATCTTCGCAGTCGGCATACGAAGCTGGGGTGTCCTGTTTACTCGCAGTTGCAACACGGTATAATACGATCTCAAACCACTAAGTTCCGCTACAGTTCACCGCGCCAGCCGCGCTCACGACCACTAATGTCAACGGAAACCAACGGTTCATTGTTGACGTCACCTCTTTTTCAAGAGAGGTTGTATGGTGGGGAAGCGGAACATCTATTTCGGTTTCTTCGATTTATTTTACACGAAGTAATAAGCTTCGGAGAATTTTATAAAACTATTGAACATATTACTAGGTCCCTACAGAATAGAAACACACCCTTTTTAAAGATGTGCAAAATCGTCTTCATTTTTCCTTTGAACGGTTTCTTTGCCTATGTCGTGTTAACAAGTGCCAAGCTGTAACCTTATAACCACTCGTAAGAAAAAAGAAAAGTGGGATCAAATCACACTGGACAAAACCCATACCCGCGTGGATGGCTCGAGCTTGACTTAACTGAAAATAAAAGCGACTGCCTGCCTCTATTTTCAAAGAGTGAATCTTGAGTGCATTTGCAGACTCAGCAAAACCTGTACCTCATGTTTCTGGCACGTTTTAAGTAAAGTAACGACGCACTTGAGGCATTGTTCGTTGTGTATAATGATCAGCCGATCTTCAGCCTCACCACCAATATCCGAATCTCGAGAACGGCTTCCTCTATCTACGCGCAATATTCAATCCATACCAAGTTCACCGTTTGCGCTTCAACAGCATACGGTCCGTCGGCCATTCGAGGTGCGGTCGACCTCGGGTCTACGCTGTAAGTGAGAAATTTCACCAGTGATGCGCGACCGCGAGCTTGAGGTGCGTAACATGCATCACGCCGGACTGATGGACGACCAGCACGCCGGTATAACGATGCTCATCCAAATCGAATAGCACAGAAGTTACAATTGAACTCGGGATCCCTGGGTTCTGCAGCGAGGAGCTTTCGCTCCACGCGCTCCGATCTAGGGCGCGTCACCGCACTCAGCCACCACGTAACGTCATCACACTCCGATGGCGCCAACTCGCCCCTTGGGCCCGACCCTGACCCCGAGGACCCTTCGCCCGATTGACTGGACACGAAGACCAGTCGAACGTCGAGGCAGCGCTTGTATTTCCTATGTGTCTGCCCTCGATCTGCCAACGGTAAAGTCGGCGCGCGGTTTTCTTATTATTGTAGGTTGTGCTGATCTTCACCAAAACAAATGACAATCATCGAGAGGGAATCAGAGCACATAGTCGTACTCCGTTTCGCACTAGGTTTGAGCGCCGCCACTGCGCTGATTGGTTGGGGCCATCCTAGATAGCCAACCATTACCTCTTACACCGGATAAGCGAATCACTCACAACGAACGCACGGTGATGCTGCGCTTTGTCCTGCATGTGATTGGTATAGGCCTTTGCAGAAAAATCACCTTCTGGGCACTGCCATCTTTGTCTGCTTGGCTGTGGAAGGCCTTCTGAGCATGCGTTGATGATCTGTTGTGCGCCATATCGAAGGCTGGGCATGCGTCCACAGCTCGTTGACTCAGCATTTTTGGCCCAGCTTATAAGCGATGCGGAGGTCGATAGCCGCGACGATATAGCGCACAAAAGCAATGTACCATGCAAATGCACTTTAGGAGCGACTTGATTGTCTCTGTGGGAAAGTAGCCTCAACTTCGCTCGGACTGTGTGAGAAATGGAGTATGGGGAGCCGTTAGAAACTTACGCTATCGATGAGCAGGGGGTAAAGAAATGCGTCAGCCAAACATATGTGTAGCGTGTCGACTAAAAAAAGCTTAGTGTTTTTTGTTTTGTTTTTTTAGAAAAAAAACATTCTACACGGTGTTGAATGTTCATTTCCCACCCAAGTGTTGAGCTAGCGCTTCTGCTTCAACAGTTATAAGCGGTTTTTTTCTAAGTATTCAGTGGGAAGCCGGGGTCCATTTTAGCCCGTCTTCGGTAACCGTTGCCCTTCAACTCTATGTATTTCAGACCTCCGTCGGCCGCCATTTTCCCAATAAAATATTTCAAAAATCACTTTAGAACTTTGGAATGACATGACGGTTAGTTATGAAACATTGGCAACTGGTTCTGAGCGCTAGCCCGACATTTGGGTAGGGAATGAGCATTCGGCGATGTGTGGTTGATTCTTCCGGGGAAGAAGCCCTCTGTTTCTTTTTTTTTCTTTTTCTTGGTGTGTGTGTGTGGGGGGGGGGGGGGGCACTTTGTACATGCATTTAAGGAGCTATTGTTTATGAACACGTGTTGACTATGCTCAGGAGTGGTTTTTTCCTCGCTTGCTTTCTTTTTAAAAAAAATTACTCGTGAGTAAGTTCTCGTCCCTTCTGCTTTTTGTTGACTTGTCCTACATCTTTTATGTGCACTGTGCATCTGTCTCATAAGAATAGATCAACTCACTTAAATCGCTAAAATAAAAAGGACAAGATTGCTCAGCGTTACTTTTTTAATATTATTAAAAAATTTAGGCATAAATTGTCTCAACAAGACACAAAATCTTCTTAAAAAGTTAAATGAGAATTCCGAGTCAGACAAACATACTAGTTCTTTTTTTTCTAAATAACCCTTTAATTTGGGAAGCCGATATTTCTCAACTGATATCAGATTTAAAAAACAAAATCAAGGTACACAGGATTATTAGAAATTTATATATCGGTTGCTGCTTAGGAATCCGAATCATCGGCATAGGATGAGATTCTTATCTCTTCATAAGCCACCTCTTATCGCTAATACCGTCAAACGGATATGCGGATTTGACACCTATTGGCTAGAAATAGACCCCACACTCGGTAAACAGTAGATAACAAAAGCCATGACGCGGACTATCATTAATATTGCCTTAATTAACAGCGAGTTCAAATTGCCAAGAACGAAACTAAACACAATATCGTTTCATTATTATTGTTCAAACTGGGTTCATTGTTCACGAAGTCTGTTGTCAACCCCGCAAAAATTCCGGTAAGTTTAACGGCCTCTTTCGTAATTAAGGAGAATAAAAAACAAACAGGCATGCCAGCGGTCCTCCTTCGTTTCTATCTTTGCACGTGCTCGAGCACGGGCCCCCGTCCAATCGTCGGCGATATCCACTCCAGCTCGTTCAATTTAGCGCCGGAGAGCACTTCAACACCTGACACCCACCTATCCGACTTCAAGAGGGAGACCCTACGGCTAATTGAGAGCTCCCTCAGCCATCCTCTCATTCGGGGCGAGAAAAATGGCGCCTCCCAGCCACGTGACCGGTATCGGCCAATTGGAGCGGCGCAGTTAGTGCTTCGGACCAATCGGAAGATCTCGGGACACTCCTGTGGTCGGAGCGCCATTTCTGGGAGGTTGAAAGTTGCGGGTGCTTCTTCTGGGCTTGATGATGAGGTAGTTACGTAGAAACGGAGCTTCGCCCCGAGTATATATAGAGGTAATTTGCTACCGTGTCCAGAGCACTCGCCCCTACTGTCCATTGCGATTTGAACGCTAGATCTCTAGGGATCTTCCGGAGCCGCCGCCTGACATTAAGGTAAGTTGGTGTTTTGCTGCACCACGTCTTTATGAGTTTTATAGTTTTGTTTACAAAGCATTCAATGTAAGCGAGTTGTCGTAATGATCGTCTCTGTACCATTACTTATTTTGATACCTTTTCACTCTGCAATAAGGCTTATTCCTTAGAAGGTGCATCTGTTCTGAAGTCTCATCATGGTGTAATGACGCCTCGAGAGCCTCTATGTAAAAACTTTTTTTTTAATTATTTTAGGCAAATCCTCATGTAGCACACCTCTGTGGCCAAAAACGTTGTTTTTTTTTTTTTTGTCTGGGAATTTTCGGTTTTAAAACGCTCGATGAATTTAAGGTAGAGCAAAGCTTGACCTTTTTTGGCCAAAGTCCGGATATCTTGGCCGTAGTTCGCCAAAGACGTACCAAAGTTAGGCTTCACTGTTGGTAGTTTTGATGTCATCTGGCATCTTTGGATTAAAGTCGCCAACCAAGTGCCAGAGCTAGGCTTCATTTCTGGTCGATCGGTTTTTATGGGGCAACTTTTGGCCCAAAAATGTCAAACGAGCGCAAGTTCTAGGCTTCATGGCTGGTTCTTGGGTTGATACGTGGCATATTTGGCTCAAGTCTTGCTCTTTGGCAATTTGGGATGAGCCAGAGAAACGCCATTGTAACGCAAAAAAAGTACATTGGCACTAACTAACGCCTTAGAGCAAAACCGTATTAGCTTCCAATTTAGGCTCTCAGGGTTGTCAAGCTTGTGCAAAGTTAAGCGTTTCTCTGAGCAGCTAACTGGTTGTACACAACAACAACAAAAAAATCCTTAGCGTCCAACATCTAACGAAGTGCTTTGGAGATCCAATCACTGGAATCTACAGTAGGAGCTCGGCAAGTGACGAGGGTACAAAATGTGTTCAAGACCTCAAAGCATTTCACATTGTGGCACTGAGCGTGAACTCAGGGCCACAATGAGCGTGAGCGTGCTTCCGTCGAGCTCGGTGTCACTGGGCAGACTGGTTTTTGTAGGTATAAACGTATTTTCAGCGTCATCAATGGCCGAGTTCCATCCGCTGGTTCCAACTAGAGTCACTGGATCCAGTGACATTATAGTTGCTGCGACTGGCTCTCCTAAATGCTTTGGTGAAGAGTAGCCGCTCTAGATTTCTTAGAGTCGTTATTGGTCTCCATGATTGTGTTTTGCGGAAATGTAAGGAAGGCAATGCTCATGCCAGGGAAGCGGTCAATTTCAAAACATCCGAATCGATATGAATTCGCTCGTATTCCGTGCACAAAGTAAAAAGTAGGCGATGATTCATAAAGAGTACTGCGACAATATGAAAAAGGCACGTTGAAATTGTCTAAATCTGCGAAAGCTCTGTCACGATCCCACGCACAAGTTGTATATGGTGGTGCAGAAATGTATATATTGACGTACGCAAGATCGGTGATAAAAAATAAACGTTGATTGATAATTTGTTACGTAAGAATTTCACATTTTATGAACATTTGTAGTGAATTAGAACAACGTCGGAAATCAAAACGTTTTTTTTTCGACTGCAACATAGTAATGTAAAAAAAATTAAGTTGCGTTTCACATGCACAAATCTTCAAATTCGGAACTTGCGTAGAGCTGCCGGCCAGGAACAACTACCTCGTTCAAAACGAAGGACCAGAAAATACATTTTCAAAGAGTTACAATCGTCGTACAAACAAATGCCGAATTACGAATGAATTACAAAAAAGAAATGTATCTTTGTATACCAGCATTTTTTCTTCAGACCTCCACGGGTGTGCAGTACTAATGCGCCGTCGTTTTAGATCACATTGGCAATAGGAAAATTAAATTTTGCTGTGATATTGTTTAAAATAAGGAATTACGTATCAGTTTAGCAAACACAATGCGCTGGACTAATGCGTGGTCTTGTAAAGCCTTGACCAGTACACAAGAACGCAAATCAAACAGGAAGAAAAATAATGGTCTAATATCGGAAGCCATCAGAAAACGATTGAGCGGAAAATTGGTTAGAGGAAGGACGGGAAATACTGGAAGCACAGACTGCAAGTAATCACCCTTCCGGACGACCGGCATCGATATCAATCTGGCTCAACACGCCATCTATTGTCACTTTTGGTCATTAAAGCGTGAATTCTTCATCCACCAATCTAATACACAAATTTTGTAAAACGTAAAACGCTTTAACGTCTGAGGCATAGCATGTGGGAAAATATTTTTAATATTTTTTTCAGTGAACTTAGTGCTTTTAATCCCCACTATCAAATGGGGAAAAAAGTATTTCCGCGAATCAATGCTTTGTTATCTTTTAACGCATTTTGTACATGTGTCTTGCACTTTAACAAATCAGCAGCGTTTATTTTTTCACAGACTTCTTGGGAAAACAAGCCGCTGCAATCTCCCATAGGCATTGAGCGAATGACGAGGATTAAAATATAGAAATAACAAAGAACTTGCCTGCGAGCTGCTGAACTTTAAACATCCGTGACACCCGGAACTAAAGAACAGACCTTTGTTGTACACTTCTTATGTTCATGAGTCTTGGGTGTTACATCGCAAACTATTTTTCATGTCTACAAGTAATTATCAGCCTCGTCATTTGCTGACAGTTGCCAACTGAAGCATCAAAAACCCGCTAAAGGAATCAGGAAAAGCCTCTAAATTTAAAGCGCAGGCAAAAGAATTAACGTTTTCTACCATGTTTCAATGTTTGCCCTCAAAATATCTTAATGGCGTAGCAAGCCTTAATCTCACCGACAATTTTGTTGAGAGTGAGCAAAAATAACGGCGCCATGACTCAACGAACTTACATCCGAAATTCAGCTATTTAAGAGAAAAACTCTTGAAATTTGTAATTTTTTTAGAAAAATTTGACTTTTCACGTTTTTATATATTGTGGCTGAACAACTAATGGTGCACACTTCTGCAATTTTTTATTGCAATATCTAAAATATTTACTGAGAAATAGAACATTTCCAGTAAGCCGACGATGCAAAATCATGTTGTGGAAATGTGAAACTTCTACGTTTTCTATTTTCCAACAGCTGTAGCTCCGCAGCGGTACTCCCTAGAATGATGAGCACACTCTTGTTGGAAAGCGCATTTATTCCCGATTTCAGTACATCAAGCATATTTGTTCGAGAGTTAACACTATTCCTGTAAGAACACCAAAGAAGTCCAGTTTCCCGTGGAAGAGGCTATGCACACGGCCAAGAATCGAAAAACCCACCTTGACTGAACAGAAAACTAACTAAAATATATTTGCTCACGCTAGTTCCTGTATGACAAGGATATCCAATTCCTCACTTGTCTCATGATCAATATCCACATGTCGACAACAAAATGCCACTCGAAGAACGCGTTTTAAGCTCGGACTCGCTCAGCAAGGCCACCTAGAAGGTCGGGTGTAAGCAGACGGCACCACCTATTCTCATGATGCCTTTTAGTGAACACCACTACCAGTAATATCAGATGTAGTTTTCTGGAAACTTCAAATAGTTTTTATTTCAGTTTCACTTTTTGCAACGATTTTCGTTTTAAGAAATCTAATATTTCATTGAATTGCGGAGTTTATTCTTCGCTGTGAATGTTTCTGAACTGAAATTTAAATAGGAATGCGACTAGGTATATGTTTCTCTATTTAAATAAAGTTCTTATTGCCAAAAAGTAGGAATTTGATGAGGAAAAAATACTCCACTATGTGGAATGCTCTTTAAACAGTCATGTTGCATAGAAAAAGCGCAGATTTCAGGGCGAAAAATACATATCTACCTCCCCCATATGTTCTAATTTCGGCTAAAGCTTAGGAAAGCTCAATATTTTGCAGCGATATTAAATGTTAGATATTCTTGCAAAGTGAGGCGACTTACACCAATACTGATATACCTCACTCAGTAGCTGATCGTAAAATTGTTCTATGGAGGTAAAACGTCATACACTGCATTTATGCTACCAGGTGAATAGACACTCTAAATTTCGTTAATGTTGAGCGACTGATTTGAAAGTCTACAGTTCAGGGTGGTGTCACCTTTTGAGATTCATAAATGTAAACTGGTGAACATTTTCGACTACCAGAAGTTATGCTCTAATAACTTGAGAACCATTAAAAATATTGGCAACCGCGAGACTGCCATTTCTCCCGTTAGACAACTCAGAAAACCACTCAATTTAGCGGGAAAAACGCTACGTTGGCAACACTGTGTGCGGGGCTCCCTGCATATATTACAGAGGTTGTCTTTCCCAGGTGTTTTGCCGGGAACGTAGACGCTCTAGATATCTTGGAGTGTTACATACTCAGTTTTGGTTTTCTCGAGCTGATTGGAGGCATTATATGTCTCTCTCGATCGCAGAGTTTGATCGGCTTACTCTATTCGTGCGCCTTCATTTTACTTGATTTAAATTCACTTAACGCGTAAATTACCGAAGTGCATATTCATCATCACCGCCGACTCGACGACGCCGTCGTCAAAGATGAACTGCCAACTACAGTCGCTGACAACCTAGGAAACAAAGGGCGTGGCTTACAACGGCCTCTTGCTTCGCGATTGGTTCTTTGGCCTTCTTATCGCCGATGCCGCAAGCGTCTACGAAGCGACATAGGGATGCTCAGAAGTCGCCATGCCCTGTTTTTTTTTTCTACGCTGTCAGGAAATATAGCAAATGACTTACTTGATTCACCAGCTACGCCTATGCTGTTACTCCGCCAAACACCGGTAAATTACTCTATCCTTAAAAAAAGTTGCGAAAGGTCTTTGTTTTAAGAGCTCTTTCTGCTACCTTGAGCAAAAAATACGCAAACAAAAGAGCGCGAGAGCAAGGTAAACGAAAAATGTGTTCAAAAAGTTTTCTTTTTTTCAGTTTGGTACGGCTTTTCAGGAATTTCGAACACGTCCGCATTTCCAGGAACAGACGTCAGCACCTGTGGCTCGAACGTCGTAATTTAAGATATGCAAAATTCTCCTTTATGCTGTTGTTTTTCTCGATCCTGTGGCTGAAACAAACATACTGAGTACAAATTGTTCTATTATATATTTTTTTGCAGTTACTTGTCGATTCGGAGAGACAACTCTTTCAGACACACTAAAAAAAGTCATATAGTCAACTCGTCATGAAGTTAAGAGAGCGAACCTTCACTTCAAACAACGGCCAGAAATATAGCAAACACAAACAAAACTTCAAACTGCTATTCACTCTCGACGGTCGGGAGACGGCGCTACTGGCTCGTTTAGTTCACGCCGAATCCCGACAACCCGCGCGGGATTTGCCGGGCGTTCTCGCGAACTCTCGTTCCATTCCGTAATCGTGATCTCCAGACACGTGCGCGCCAGCTCCGCTTTATAACGTCGGAAGAGGAGGCCATTTCGCTTCAGAAAGCCTTGGGGAAGCCTAAGAAAATAAAACAAAACGAAGAAGGAAAAAGATATGGTCGGTCGATACTACGAGAAACCAGCATTGGTAGTCTCTTTAGTTTTGATTACGCTAGAGCAACTGAATACGCTAGGCTTCAGAGTGAAGACACTCAGTCATTGGATCGAATTGGATTGGATCGAATTTTTTGGTTTCCCCTTTGTAGCGGGTTATAAAAGACTATAGATTCAGGTGCTTAAAAGTATTGATGGCCAATTACCCAAAGTTTTATATGAAATTGCGGGAAACGTTCGTCTATACTCCAGAAATGTCAAAAACGGACAGCGACAAAATAAACCGATATCGTCCCTGCTCCCTGACAACTTAACTAAAGCTCAAGAAGTTTCTTTTTTTTTTTCGTTGCAACTATAGAAAATTTTACCCTATCCGCAATAATTTAAAAAATGGCGGCGTCTACAATATATTTTAAAAATGGAGTACGGAGCTAATTTAGTGGTTGCAGGCGAAGCTCGTCAGTAATGTTGGATAGTCTTTCGTGACTTGAGCCTTTATTGTAGAGTGTTTTTGTTTTCAAATTAAACTTCGGAACACAACATGGCTCAAACGTTTACTAAAAACAGATCCCTTAACTTATCTTGGATTGGAAGAAGAAAAAAAACTGTTTGCAAAGATTCGCTACGCGATGAAGACGACAAGCTTTCATAATCACAAAATTCGCCAGATCTGTTTGGCTGCCCTGCGCGAGCAACTGTGTGTTCTTGTTTTTTTTAAGAGGTATTAGTCTATTTCGGCAATTTTTCTATTTAACTGATTGTAGGCTTAGTACGTATGACAAAATGCTACTTTATATAAACCCAAGTCCACATTCGGGAAGACAAATATGAACATCCTTTCAATTAAACTGCGCTCCAAAGGATTGCAAGCTCCAAGGATTACAAGGAGAATAAGAGTTTAATAAAATCATAAAAACAACTGTCCCAATTCCAAACACTGGTGAGCACTTCATTAAACTTGGTCACAAAGCCTGCTCACAAAACGCAGCTTCCAGAAAAACAAATTTTATTCTCATTCATTATCACCTTTGATCTGAACAGTTGAAGTCTATGTTTCCTATTTTAATAGTAAAACAATTAAACATACGGCCCCTTAATACCACCAGGTGGGACACTTTCATATAAATAGCAGAAATCAGGTTTCTTCAGTAAATTTAACATATTTATTAGTGCGACTTGTTAAGCATTAAAACGTGCCACATTTTATATAAATGTTGACACTCACTGAACTTGCTCTTAGCAGAAAATGGGAAGTATTGACAAAAGTAAAATTTGGAAGAAAGTTGAAAATTACAGCTTCAAGTTGGCTAGAAAATGTAATAAATAAGATCAAAATGCCAAGAAATTAGGGTTAGGAAAGTAAGTGATGTAAGCGTGTTGAATTGTAAAAGTAATGTCGTTGCGAAAAGAAAATTTACAGTAATGCATTTTACATAAAACAAAAACCAAGTCGTGAGCACAGCTCTATGAGTCGAGCACCAAACTCACTTGAATTCTGTAAAACGTTGAGACAAAAACCCGATCACACTCGCTTCTCAGCCATAAGACTTCCCGATGTGGTTCACGTCAATCTCAGGAGAATAAAGGACTCCGTGACGAGAACTTACACGAACCCTATTTGAAAAACCGTATTACGGAGAACCGTTGCACCGCTTCAAAAAAAGTGGCACTCCTCTTTTTTTTAACGCTTGGTATTTTACGCGTAAGCATGCAGCGACCCTGCTCTGCATAATGCTCACAGTCACTTCCTGCGGGAGACCCGACTACTGGTTCAGATAAGATCTTATCTCCACAATGTTTCCAACAAAAAAACAATTGTCCCACGGAAGTAGTCTATTTCAGTCAAATCATCTCTTTATGTTAAAAGTAAAAAAGTTGTGCTCACATGTTGAGGTCAACGCTGTGTCAGCGGTCACCATATGTTTCTGAGACTAAAATTAATTATTGCGTTTCGGAATTCGCATAATTTGTACGGCGCTAAAGAGTCACAGACTGCGAAACGCAGGGCGGGGCTTATTTTTTATATAATAAATTTTACGGTAAGTCCCCAAGATGAAGAAGCTTTTTGTAAGAACAATTTGGCTTCCACCTTAAATGAGGCGTAACTCGCGCCCTCCAGGTGATTGGTGGCCGCTGAATAAATCCGCCTGGTCCCAACCAGGCGTGTGTTTTCAGCGGTCACCAGTCGCCTAGAGGGCGCGAGACAAGCTCCATTTCAGGTGGAAGCCGATTTATCCTTACGCTGCTTATTAAAGCATGAAATGTTTTTTAACGCTACACCCAATCACAAAATAATGTCCGTCCGTCCATTCGTCCGTGCATTTCTTACTAAATTTAGCGGGGAAATCGATATCACGAAACCTATGCACGAATTCAGTTTCTCAGCTAAATTCAGCGGTAAAATTATTGTCACGTGGATCTGACGTCACGCGACATAGAGACCAATTCAGTTTCCCCGCTAAATTTGACGGGAAAGTGGCATCACGTGACGTTTCCTACGCACCTTATGAAATTGACGGAATGGGACCTTTACGTCAGCTCAGTTTCTTCGCTAAATTTAGCGGGAAAATTCACGTCTTGTGACCTAGACACGAATCCAGTTTCTCCACTAAATTTAGCGGGAAATTCACATCACGTGACCTGACGTTACGTGCCCTACACAACAATTTAATTTTTCCGCTAAATTTAGCGGGGAAAATATATGTCATGTGGCACACCAATACCCTTGCCAGCTCACCAATTGCCTCTAATGCATTTCATACATTATAAGACCTTAAAGGAAAAGGTCGCTGCCAATTTTATGTTCACTTCTCTTGCTTTGCGATTTGTTCTTGGACTTTCTCTAGGCTAACGCCTCATTCTCCTTGGATGCAAAGCGAACGTAAGATGCTTGTATCCAGCTCCGCTCTAGGTTTTTTACGCTTTGAGCGACTATTGGAAGCGTGCGACAAGACAGTGGCGTCATGGAGCGGCTTCTAGCAGAAGCGTTTCGCATAGACATGGTGTGTAGCAGCCGACCTGAGTTTGTAATCAATGTCAGCTTGCAAGAGCACAGTGCTGTACAAAACGCGTATAAGCCATAATCGGCGCTAACCTTTCTTCTTTTTTTTAAACGAGATTTAGAAGTTGAGAACACATTCTTTCCATGCGCTCGTGAAAACAGCAGCGATCATCTTAATATCAGTACATAAACTCGATTCGTGCTAGCGAGCGAAGAGCAATCTGATAATAACAAGAGCGAAAAATATTTCTCACGCAGAGTTCATTACCAAGAGGGACACTAGTGAATGTCATCCCGTAGTGATTTCCGGTCCATTCAAGACACATAAACGCTTCGTAGAGGTATATTCCAGCGCAGACAAACAACAAGAAATAAATATACGGGTGTGTTGCCGTCGTTGCCGCTTACAATTGCGGGGAACACAACTGATTTCCAGCTCCGAGCAACTCTTGCGGATCGAATGAAACGAGAACAGATACAGGGCAACGTCGGGCATGGATATGCTTCCGAATGTCAAAGTGTCAAACCTTCACCCCGAATCGAGAGGGAGAAACGCGACCGCGGGAAGACGCAGACGCCTCCAAGAGCGGGCAGCGCTTCACTGTGCGACGTAACACGGACGCTATTCTGTTGGTGTACCTGCCGATGTGGTTCGGCGCTCCATCTTAAGGTGTCGCACGCTCCCAATAGTCACCGAAAGCTTAAAAACACAATGCAGGCTAGTCTGCGGCATTAGCTAATAAGAGCGCCGAGGAACGAATCGCAAGGCACGAAGCGTGAAGATAATAAGGTGGCGCTCTGCTTTTCTTAAGTTGTAAGTTACAGAACCATAATATGGAGCGTCTACTTTTCCAGCGAAGCACTTGAGAAAGCCAATCGCCGCAATCTATAGAGGACGCTCCGCCAATCACGAGGTTGCAAATTATGTTTAGGCCTATAAGGGATCAGTCCCCACTATGGCACTGAGCTTATGATGAAACGTCATGTTCGGCGCAACGGCGCGAAACGGTTTTCTTAGGTCTAAACGTATGTGCAGCCTTGTTATTGGCCGAGCTCCCTCCATAGATTGCAGCGATTCGCTCTCCCAAATGCTTTGCGGTAAAGTAGACGCTTCAGTTTTCTTTAGGAGTATACACCCTTTTTTTAGGGCGCCGCCATCTTAAGAATTGCTGGTGCCGACGACGCCGTCTAGCGGCTTTAAACTTAAAATGCCGGCTGGTCTGCCAGCATATATATTTGGGTGGGCAACGTTGCGAGTATGGGGGATTTTGGCTAGACTTGACTATGGTGGGCTACAATAACTTGGCTGGAACTTGGCCGGTTGAATCGAGCTGGCTAATGACGAGCAAATCACTCTGCCTCCTTGAAAAACGAGAACGAGGAGGAAGACAGTGGGGTGTTTTGATAAAGTTTCCATAACGAAGATATATTTGAGCAGTTTAATGTAGTCTATGCAGGTAAGCTTTCGGCATTTGATAGCTGCATCTTCAGTGGTGGCACGTAGACGTGGTCATACCCTTCACATGCCATGGAGCAATAGCATACCTTGCAGTTATAACCTAATCCGAGCAGCTGCACCAGATTGGAATCTGTCCTCTTGCCGTAGAGGAAGTAGTCGTGAGTATAAATGCTACGATGAGTCTGCTACAAAGCCCTCGAGATTCACGCTCCCAAACGACTGACTTCATAAATAGGTGTCCTTGGGGAAAATGTGAGGTTCAATAGCATTTTAGCCACACTCGCGCTGCAGCTTCTTGTGGCACACTTTCCGCAATTGTTCTTATGCCTATTAAAATGATTTGGGCACCCGACGACGATGCAGTAATAGCCAGACAACCATATATTTTTCTGTAATTGTAAGACGGTAAAAAGAAGCACTCGGAACTAACGCGTGCACGACGTTCGTTTCTAAGCCATTTTGCCCGTTGCAGTTGCATTCCCTGTGTCAGCGGGCAATCCAAAAATGCACGAGGTCGAGAGTACGTCAATTACGCGTTCGTATGAGGTTATCCAAATAGGGTCTATAGACGAGTAGTACGGGCCATACAGATATATCACGTGTTCAAAATTATTGTAGTATGATTTGTTATCTGTACGTTACGCTAGACGGGTTGAAGGAAATGACAAACGTAAACTCCAAGAAACGAGAGCCAGATATGTAGCACGTCCATAGAAAGTGTGCTAATAAACGTTCTGGCCCAATCGTTTCGCATGTTGTAAACACAGCTTCATGAGGCCTGTACCTTGTTTTAGTTTATAAACGGAGAGTCAGCTCTTTATAAAGATTATTAAAATTGAAGCCTTCTTTTTTGTGTGTGTATTTCTCAGATATAGAAAGTAAACAATTCTATACTTGACGAGATGGTCACAATATTTATTCAATAAAAGGGAAAAATTACTCTATCATTCTTGTTAATAATTAAAGTGTGTGTGCGATAAGTCTAAGCGTGTTCTGTTTGTTATCATAAAACCGCAGGTTAGGCAATAGACCACAAATGGTATTACTCAAACTAGAATTTACAAAAACCATAACTTTGTTCCACGCTGGTCAACGAGTATATGTATTTATTTTGATTGGATACAGCGTTGAAAGCAACAGCAAAACAGAGGCCATATATGTATATGTTTTTATTCACAACTTCGTAGGGGTTATGCACATGCAACAAAACAATACCAAGCAAGACAGTCGTTTTCAAATATTTTAGCTCGCGTCATGAAATGCTAGGTTTAAATAAACCCGAGAAAAAATTATATTTCAATCAGAAAAAGAAACTTGGCAGGCTAACTAAATTTATTTCCCTGATAATTTTCTTTGTCAATTTGGCGGCTAAAATTAAGAAAAAAAAACACGATTTTATCCTCATCGTTCACCTTCATTCCTCTGTATAGCCACATTTCGACATTAATTTCTTAACGTCCGACGAATTCATTCGTCAATCCTGCCGCTTGCGTTTGAGTGTGGGAGTATGAGTGTGTGTGTGTTTCAAAGATGGACAGCGAACCATCCCTTCCTAAAGTACAGTCCCGAAGGAGCAACTTCGAACCGTCATCGACGACGCGGTACGTGCTCCAGCGAAATTGCCCAGTCTCAAGTTGAGATGGCGAGGGTGTCACGCCTTGCCCTCGCATGTTATAGGTTTGTTTTCATCTCGTAATCGAGTTGTCTCAGCGGCGCGAATCGCGCAGCAGACGCGCCGGTCTTCTTGAAGGCAGTTTATGTTTGGACGCCATAAGAGCTTTGCTGCAGCCCTCCATCTTTACGACGTGACAACGAAAACATAACAGTTCAAGGAATTCTTTTTTTTTTTTTTCGTGGAAACGTATGTATGTGACAGCTTCACTGATTTAATATGAGAAATATTGCAACGCGAAGGACCTATACTGATGTAACATATGCAAAATTTGAATATGAGAATCAGATACTAATTGTCTAGTTTCATAAAATTACCCCGGCAACTGCCTCAGATGGAAGTCTGAAAACAATTAAACAATTATGGGAATATTAATGCGTGAACTAATATTTATACTTTATAGGTAAGTTCACACTGTTGTTCCCGTACGTAACTTGAAGCAATAAAAATATTAGGCTTTTTTCTCTTTCTGTTTCTTTTTTTTAATAAGCATCAGGAATCAATTTTAATCAAACCTGCGATGCAGCTTGTTATTCAGAATACGTTTTGTTCGTTTATTTTTGTTTGTGGATGACTTTGCGTGATTGGTCAAGGCGGAGATAAAAACACCGACGAAGACAACCATGCACCGCCGTGGCGATGCACTTTTTGGCGCTCCTTAATTGTTCTTCATCAAATCGAAGCTTGGGCTGCCGCCGGATTTAAATTGATACGCGGTATAACGCTTTCGGAAGCTTTCTGTTCAATATTCTTGGCCCGTACTCTACAAAACGCGCCTTCAAGAACGTTTTTTTTGTTTTTTTTTCTACAAATGTGTTATTACAAAGTGTAAACTCGAGAGAAGACTCGTATCTCAGATTCCTCGCATGTTCTGAAAGAACTTTTAAAAAATATGTTTTAAAAATTAAGTTTAAAAATGCGAGCCTAGTCCGAGACAGCCTAAGAACCGTGGAGTGGCGAATTCTGGTCACAACATTGTTGCTTCGCAGCCAAAGATATTGCCGAAAATGTTCGACAAAAACTCCGAAAAACAAATCACGAAGCCAGAATTGGGAAGATAATAAGCCTTCCTCCTGCGTCTGTTACACTTTCAATAACTACAAAATCAACCTTAGCAATAAAACGCGAAAATATGTTGCTGTCGTTGTTTTCAAATTTGCTACTTACTGCTTGGACGTCAATCGTTGATATTTAAAATATATATAAACGAGCGCCTTCGACGTTAGCTACACTCGCTAGCTGCCCTAACCTTGCTCTGCTCTTACTCGGAATAATTTTTCGTTGGTTCAGGCTCTGACCTGTGCCGCCAACGGTGGTTAGCCGCATACGTGAGTTTACTCTGCACCGAGCACTGGACATTCTTAGAGTTCGACGTCTTCCGTTTGCGCAATATACTCGCTGACAGCAGGGCGTTCTTTCTTATGTTCCTTGCTTCCTGTCTTATTCTTGAGCATTCTTTATCAGCCAGTCCCGCAATTGGATTGGTTGCGGAGAAATGATAAGGTGCCTGGGACTCAGCCAAAACTTGCTCTTTTGAGTTGTTAATGACAAAAGGAGGTGTCGGATAAGCAAGAGTTTTAGTCGATCGCTCCAGTGACTCAGATAACGATACACGATAACGATTCGATGCATGCGTAAAGGCTTCGGCGCGTTATCGGGCATCGTTATCGGAGTTATCGTAACGATCTACGCACTAAAAAAGGTAAATATTCCTACACCTCTTGTCACATATGATCTACCCTAAACTTTAGTTCGACGCAAAGCAGACTGACGCTGAACCGACGGTACCGACTTTCCCGCGCGGCTTGATAGCCGTGTTGTACACCTTATTTATAAAAAAAGCTATTGTATGTGTGACTGATTGCAAAAAAGATATATATATATATATGTCGGGTTTTTCTTTACCTTACTGCAAAACCTCAGTGTTTCTTTTTTTCGTATAGTCTTTGACACGTACTTTAGCATTTTAATATGTTTTATCTCATCGTCATCAGGCCTCTCGCAAAAGTTGCGGCCATCACTTCGACGTCAGTGTATTGTACATTGAACTGAAGTTCTGAGGTGTAATATATGTGCCAAGGTGTGTAGTAACTACAGCCTTTTTTAGACAATACCAACATTCCCTATTGTTAGCAATATTTTCGAAGCCAGAAATAGAAGAAATAATGGGCTTTTATGCACAAAAATTTCGCACGAGAAGTTTCGCGCCTGGCCTTTAGCCCATATGTGATGGTTTACTAGCGGCTCGATCTGTGCTAGTCTAGAATGCCGTTAGTTTGGGAAGGTGTGATGTGTTGCCCAACTAGGTTACGTAATTGTATTGCAGGAGGATTTTTGTCGTACTGGTCCCGTTTCTACTCTCTCGCTGGCCTTACGTCATGGTTACTTCCCGCTGTATCCGTTTCTGACGTAATTCGAGAAGCAAGCTGATCAGAAAAAAGACAAGAGAAGGAAATCGAGATATCGGGACGTGTATTTATAAGCGTCTGCTCAAGTTTCAGGCTTGGTATCCGCCCTCTGCAATCAAAGTGCCTCTCTGGGTGCAGTCCAAATCGAGCTTAAAAATCGGAGGTCTGCGTGTACCGTAAAAGTTTCTGACGATCGATAGAGTAGAGGTCTGATTTGTAGTTTTCAAGAAGTTTGGGGGTGGAATGGGTTTGGGATGAATGGGGGTGGAAAAGTATGTCGCGACGAAGTGAACAACCTTTTTGAATGGTGTTCGCTGCATTGACATCCACTTAAGTCAATTTTGTTTCAGCCACAGTCTCGAATATTTATTTTTTGTAGCAATAACGCTTTTACCTGGAGACGCATTCCTCTCACTTAGATATATTTTGCATTATTGGAAATATAAACTTACTGAAAACCTTGAAATGCCCTTTAGTATGTGCCTTGGTGGCGCTTGACAGCGCCACCAAGTCCAAAGAGATTTCCAAGAAGGAAGAGTATTCTGAAGCGCACCTTTACGACCGTTACAAAGTGTTGACGACGTATTGAAATAGCTTGGTTAGTATCCATTGCCAATCTGAGAAACACATTTATGCTTAATTTTCTTGTTATCCAGTATATATAACAAAGCCATTAACAGTGGCTCCTTAGCCTCAAACAGAACCAAAATAACGCACCCACAGTTGCTCTAGTTAGCCATGTTTTGGCCACGCACTTGGAGAATGCCTCTAACACGAATGCTTTGTCAGCGTTCGGCGCTCGCTCGATTGCGAGTTTATTCGACACGAATGTTGCGCCAGCGCTCGGCATGAGCTCGGATCCAATCACGCGCCTTGCGGAGGGAGCAAACTGTGGCAGCCGCCAGTGTTGCTGGATGAATGTTTGAAAAGGGTCTATCGTTTATCAAATCAAATAGAGAACGCGCCCGTAAACAAATATCTGCCTTCTGCAGCAGGACGAGATAGGCTAATATTTCATTTTGTGTCAAGATCCTTTAGGAATGAAATAAATGCCTCTTCAGGGATGATGCTTTTCAGCAGTCTGTGCATTTTTTCTAACGAAATTCACAAAATGTGCGAAGGCAAAAAGCGCAATTAAGGCAAATTTTGTCAACTGCGTTTATTGATTTAAAGACACGTCGCCAATGTAGACAAGATTTGCCTTCAGACCAGCTTTATTTGATTATAGAGAAAGTGAGATCCAGTTGAAGCGAAGAAAATGAAACTTTGAGAGGCTTTCAACCTTGTTTGGAATTTATTTTGAACACCGACCACTAACATCTTCATCTTTAAACAAAAGCATCCCCCGCTTGGCAATGTTAGCCTATCAATTCTCACTCGGCAACTCGCGCCGCGATTGCTTTCAAAGTGCTACTTGAAGAGAGTCAACGTGTGAACGCTGGTTTAATACACGTGCGTGCTTGGCAAGCTCATTGTTTGCTGACAAAAGTCACACACACTCAAAGCAGTACTGTTTGTTTTGAACACAGAATGTAAACCATGATTGTTCATAGCGACACGCTGTAATTAACGCTATAATAAGTACCCAGTCAAAGAAATTATAAAAATGAACACCCGTAAAATCGTAACCAGATTAATTTAAAAGTTGGGCGAGCGTTGCGAACTTCAACCAGATCACAAGGTCCTTCAAACTTGTAAAAATACCTTGGAGAGAACAACCTACACGCTTCGAAGTAGCAACCAAAATTTTCCTCAGACTTAGCTTCTTTAGACAAAATTCAGCTTAGCTAGGCTCCTTCAGGAGACGCTCAACTAAGCTAAGCAATGCTTCTTAAAAGATATTCAGCTAAGGTAAGCAAAGCTTTCTCGAAATAAGCTCAGCTAAGCTAAGATTAGTCTTTTTCAGAAGCAGTTTAGTTAAGTTTAGCAAAGCTTCTTTCGAGGAAGCTTAGCCAAACTGAGAGAAGCACCTTAGAAAATGCTGGACTAAGTTAATTTCTTCTTCAGAAGGTCGGCCAAGCTAACCAGATAATGTCCAACAAAACTGAGCTTAGCTAAGCTAAGCTAAGTTACGCTTCTTCAGATAAAGCTCGAGCTCAGCTAAGTTACGCTTTTTAAGAAGCTCAGCTAAGCTAAGAAAATTGATTTCACAAGAAGCTCAGCTAAGCTAAGGAAATCCATTTCAGAAGCTCAGCTAAGCTAAGCGAAGCTTCTTCAGAAAGGCCGAGCTTAGCTAGACCAATCTTCTCTCAAATAAGCTCAGCTAAGCTAAGCTAAGCTTCCTCCGAATAAATTAAGCACCTATCCAAATCTTGGCTCTCACTTACTAGCATCGAGGAGGTTTCGATTTAAGTTCAGCCAAAGTTCTAAATCGGATAAAGTGCAGCCCATCCCCGGTTTTATGATCTCGAAAAGACCGGAAGAAAACTCAAGGAGACATCGTTCGACTACTGCGAAATACGTGAACACACTTAAGAAGCAAATCTCGATGAGTCCGCTTTGCGCCAAGACTCACAAGTCCAAGTTTAGCACGTGACACGGTCGCTTGTTTGTCTCGAAGCTGCACGTATATCTCTTCGTTAAGAATCTCGAAACTCGGAACGAAGGCCCAACTTGACAAACATGAGCTTTCTACGAACACTCAAAGCATCGCTCTAACCAAAAAACGCTTCAAAATTAAAAAAAAAAATTAAACAAATGACGTTATCGGTCGGACCCACCAGGCTTAAACAACAGTTCGCGAGGCCAACAAGAAGTTGTCGCACGTGACACACGCGACATATCCGAGTCTCTACATCGTTCACCCGTAAGATGACAGTGTGGTGGGTGCCACGCGGTCACCGGACCAATCAACATCCTCCCTGTCACCACCTGACCCAACTTTCTCTGTTTGGGTCTGGCCAGAAAGAGAAACCACGTGGCGAAAGATAGATCGGTCCAACGAGTCCGTAGCTTCCACCGCACTGTCAGCTTAATGGTCGAACGGAATACGGAGCTTGGGTTCATCACGTAGGAAAAAAAGGGCACGGGGCAATGCGATTGGGGTTCCGCTACGGCCCCCGGCATGCCGGCGCCGGCTCGGAGGACGCAACGTGGGTCGCGACGAAACGCGATTAACATGCGCGACCCGCACCCCGTCACAATCACATTTAACCGGGTCTCGAGCCGGGGACGCAAGTCCCGATGACGCTGGCCGCAAGACAGAGAAAACAGCGAGGCGTGAGAACTCGAACGATAGGCTGCCCGAGTGAGCGAGAAAAGGCGGGAAGGGGGCGAGAGGAATAGCAGTAGTCCAGTGGACGCTAAAGGCTGGTTCAGACAGTTGCTTTCGTTGCGACATCTTACGTTCCACTATGACGCGTTGCGCCGAGTTGCTACGTGGTGGCGCCCGTGTGCAAGCAGTACTGCGTATCCCATCTCACAATACACGTTTTCAACCCGTCTTAGCCTCAAGAACCGCAGTAAAAAATGTCCGGCCCCTCCCGGAGCATTACCAATTTCCACCCTTACTTGGAGATGTAAGATTCATGCAGGTGCATTTTAGATTAGCTATATGTTATCTTATCGACACGTACGCGTTTCAAACGCCAAAAGCATGGCTTCTTCATTCCGACAACCAGATCTTGTAAGAACTACTTCGCGAGGCGTATGAACTATGCGCAAAACGTCATTGTTTTCTTGAGATGAAAACGAGCGTAGTGAGATAAGGCTGGCTATAGAGAGCCTAGATTTGGGAGAGGGAGCAACTCGAGCAATGGAGAGCGTTTGAAACATAATGTCGGACGCCCCCTGATTTGCCGGAAGTGCGCATGCGCTGCAGAGAGGAGAGCATGCGGATGATCGACGCTTTCGTCAACTCGTCGCGGCTCGTATTGCAAACACGGCCCAGAAACCACGTGACTTCGATCGATCAGTTTGAAACGCGCTGATAATCAAGGCACACTTGAGCGCTCGAACGCTTCTGATACTGAACTAGACCAAATGTTGTGTTGTACTAGACTGAAGGGTTCTATAGTATTTGCGCGATCAAATTGGCGCATTATCTGTGAAACATGGTCGCTCATAACATTATCGGAGCTATTTCGTACTCATGGTAAAAGCAATTATCGGTCAAAAGAGGACCGGACCAGATATTGATGAGGGCCACCCGTTAGATGGCGCAAACGTATAAGCAATGATAAACGGTCGTAATGCAGTTAGTCACACTTAAACACAACTGCCTGAACTAGTCTTCAAAAAAGTAGTCAAGTTCTTTTCCCGCGCTATTCACGGCTCCAGCAATGTGCGTTTGATCCTCGTTTCGGCTCTTTCACCGGCCACACATTTCGCTCCACTTGGATAGTTAGTCTCGCTCTTTCCTTCCATGCGAGGCGTTGCCTCCTCTGGCGTTGCCTCCTCTGGCGTTGCGAATACAGAGAAGTTACGGAGCGTGAAAGAAAACCAATTGAGATAACTAGTGCAGTAGTTTCTTCCAATATAAGGATACTCTGAGCATAGCTAACCACTAGGTTAGCTATGCTCAGAGTAAAGACACTCTATTCGCAATTGGCTTGTGGGAGTCGTCATTTGTGTGCTTAATGCAGGGCAGGTGACACTGGCGGTTGTCACGATTGGAAAAGGCGGCTTCATCAGCATTAGATAAGGTTTCAAAAGATCTGACGGAATTTATTCGATCTGTCACGGACAGTCTTAACATTTCAGGAGGACGGAAAACCGCTTCCTGCGATTTGAAATAAAGCTTCAGATAATTAGACACAATTATCTTGAGCGCCAAGATGGCTGAAGCTGTCGCTCTTCTGAAGCGTAGTTTATCTGGCGTCTCTAGCTTTCCCAAGTGAGAATGCGAATATTGGGACTGACCACGCCCCGTGTTTATTTCGGGCGGCGCTCGTAGTAACTTAATATCTGCAAGTCAGTTGCAACTCATTTGCATATAGAAAGTGACGGGTAAAGAATACAAGTAAACAGACAGGGCAGTGCAGGTCCAGTTCACACGGTTAGCATACAGGTATCTTCACAATAGTAGGTCCTCTTGCGATCGGCGAATCAGGTCCCGCTCTTGGGTTGCGAGCACACGCTACGCGCAGAGTGTCGCCAACCGGTTCGCCGCTGGTCATCAAGGTCTTTTGGCTAAAAGTTCCCTTAGAATCTTGTGAATGGGGTAGTAGACCATCTTCTAGAGCCGCGTCGCCAATGAACGAGCGTGGGAGTGAAAAAACGTAATCTTCATTTCGTAAACCGTGCCTGCGCTGACTTTGTCGGCGTTCACTTTCAGACAGACTTCAATAGGGAGCGACTCAATTTGCTTTGAGTTATTCGGCTGAGTTCTAGTCCAAGGCTTCCGGTTCGTGACAAGAGACTGTGCACCGTGGAAAAATGGACGGAGACTTTTTGCTTTCAAAGTTAGGGTTAGAACATCAAAACCGACACCGTACGCCTACAGCTGTTCGAAGACAAAACACTACAAAAAAACAGATCAATGAGTAGGATTTAGTGTAATAGGTTAAGAGTATATTTGTAACAGCATTTTTTAACCTGTGCTCTTCTACGGCAAGAGGTAGTGACTGCCTGCATTTCGTAGGCGATCGTCTCGCCATTTTTTTTTCGTACTCACTTCCACCAGTTTTTTAACATATTTAAACTAAACTTGCAATAGCTCTGATATTGAATGTGCTTGCTCTTCACAGATAACAAGCGGAATAAAGTGATAGTTCCAAAGTGTTCCTGATGAAATATGTCACACAGCGAAGGGCTTTATAGTGGGCGATCGTTGAAGACATGATGAGACCAAAAAAAAATAAAAACTTCTTTTATTTGCTGTTGCTGAACATTTGACTCGAGTGACAAGCTGGTGGCGGCTGAATGTGATTAACATAAAAATATATTAATTGACATAGTTGCCAGCACCATTGGAATTCACAGTGTATGATAATCGCATGGGGGTAGGAAGATTCTGGAGGCAACATAAGGCCACCAGAGGTGAAGCTAGAGCTGTGGAGGGACACGCCCCAAACGATGGCCAAAACCACAGCTGTGGTTTTAGTCATCGTTGAGGGAGTGTCCCTGCACACTTCTGGCTTCGCTCTGGTGACCTCACGTCGCCTCAAGAAGCTTCCTACCTCCATAGATAATGGGGTATCAAAGCTCGACTGAGGCTACAGCTATGACTGAATGTCAAACCAGTGATAGTCACCGAATAACAGCGCCACGGGGTGGCGTTTCTTGAAACTGTGACGCGCGCCAGCCAATGGGAAGTTATTCATCAATTCGCTCTTACACACTACAGGCTTCGTCCTATTGGGACAAGGGAGTTTAGGCGCCGTTTGGTACGGCTTCAATAGCTGATTACGCCGGTTCGCTCCAATGGACTGTTAATGCTTTCGCATTAAAACACAGCAACGTGGCCTACTATGTTAATGCTTCTTGCTTTATTCTTCGGCGCTCTTATCGGCCGTAATATCATTGGGTCTGATGACAGGATGTTCGGGGCTTGCCGCGCCCAGCATTTCGTAGTCTGTCGGCGGCTATAGAGTGTGCAATTATAGAGCAAGAAAGAAGCTTTTTTTGTAGAATAACGGAGTTTGGACGTAACGGGCCCCTTGCGATGACGAGTAAATAGATATAATCACGTGGGCATAAATACAATTCTAGAACGCACATTAATCAGAACGTAAGAAAATCGTTCCTCGCTATTTTTTTCAAAAAAAGAGGGCATTTATTACGCATAAACAAACATAAAAAAGTACTGCTCCTGTTAAAAATATTTTCCAACCCCCGCGATGTCCAGTTGGAAAAGATGTGGAAATATTTCTGTATATTCCAAATTTCTCGCGATTTCAGGTGGATATTTTTTTCGCACCTGTGTTCCAGCGTTCAGCCTTTGGATATCAATTACCACTGTATTCTCTACAATACACTTCCCGCCAGGTGCATAGTCCGAACGCACATTATTCCGTACACAGCACACCCTAAAAACGCGTGTTATATCTGCGCACAAAGAAGGTTGTATCGTAAAAAATCATCAAAAGCATTTATTCTGTGATGCACAAACTCCGTCGCGTCTCGGCATTATATGCGATCTTTAAAAAAGACGTTATTTTACCGCAAACACCTGCAGATATTCCGCAGCGCATACAATTTAAACTTTTAAACATCTATGGTCCGTAAAATACGGTACTTGCCGTCAGGTAAAACAATTCCTACCCGTTATTTCTCCCCTTTCATTTCTCTTTTCCTCAGCCGTACGAGTCCTTCAAATCGTTCACCCATCATGAGAGAATATTTCGTTCTCCGCTTCCGCGAACTCAGCAATACAACAGCAAAAAGGCGCAAACCTAACAAAAACAAAGCACAGCGTGTTTGGGCGTCCCTACGAGCGAATTGTCCATCGCTCCGCTCCCTGTACAACAGCCGCGAAGATACCTGTCGTCGCTTTTCCGACCGAGAGAAGGTCGTCGACTGCCGCGTTAAACTCCGAGTCGTGTCTGTTCTTGACAAGGGGTTCCCGCTTGAAAATATTTCGGAGGCGTGTCGCGAAGGTGCCCGATGGCGCGTCAACCTTGATTTCTTTTTTTTTTTTTCTTCCATCGGAATACAATGTCTTACACTAGGGAACGTTCGTGCAGCGAGAAAACGAAACGGTGCAACGGCCGGGTGCGATTCAGCGACCATTTGAGCGAGAAGCCTCATTGACAGGCTTCAGAAACAGGTTCTGCACAGCCAAAACTAAACGTAAAAAAAAATGTCCGCCATGAAGACTTCGAGTCGCAAGACATGCTAGTCCTGAAGCCTTCGGAAAAACAAATCAAGAAAGCCATAAACAATCTAAGAACAAAACAAGCTAGCCATGTAGACATTGGAAACGATAGAAGTTAGCCGTGAAGACTTTAAACAGAAAACAAGTTACGTACTCGTGAATGTTTTCAAAAACAAAGCAAGCTAGACCCGAACAAATAGAAACCTGGACCCAACTAATTCTGAAGACTACTAACAACAAGACATGTTGATCCTGAAGACATTAGAAAACAAATCAGACTAGTCCTGAAAGGTTTGTAAACAAACTAACCTGGCCATGGAGAACTAGAAACACTTAAAAAGCTATCCCTGAAGAATTTATTGATGAAAGAAAGCTAGCGCTTGAGACTTCAAAACTCAGAACAAGTTAGTTTTGCAGATTATTAAAAACAAAACATGATGGCCTTTGAGACTTCAATAATTTAAGCGAGCTAGCCATTAGAACATGAAAACACTACAAATCTACACCTGAAGACTTCACTAAACAAAACAAGCTACCCAAAAAAAAAATTTCAAGCCCACAACCATCTAGCTTTGAAGATGACTAAAACAAGATATGCTGTCCTTGAAGATGTCTAAAAACAAATGAAGCTAGACCTGAGGCTTTAAAAGCAAAGGAACCTAGCCCTAAAGACTTAAAAATCCGGACCAAGCTATTTCCTGAAAATTACTAAACACAAAGCATGCTGTATAGAGACTTTAAAAACAAGTGCCAGCTATGCTTACAGACGTTCAGAAACAAATTAAGCTAGACCTGAAGGCTTTAAACAAAGTCAAGCTGACCCTGAAGACATTAAAATCATTAGAACAATCAGCCATAAAGACTTGAAAACACTAACAATCTAACCCTGAGGAGTTTGATCATCAAAACTAGATAGACTTGAACACTACAATAACGAAAACAAACTAGCTCTGGATAGTTTTTAAATAAAAACGAGACGGTTTTGAATAACTATAGGGTAAATCGTGTGAGTGCCAAAGATTTTAGAAGAAAAAAAAACAAGTCAGCCATCAAGCTTCAAATTGCCAAACCCACCCGCCATAAAAACTTTCGAACTCAAGGCAAACAAGATCGAAAAAGACTCTTTTAGAAAATCGTCATTTGCTACGCTAAGACTTCCAGTTTTTACTCATATTAGGGTACTTATTACCAGCTACCGTTTTTACCATGCACTGCTTAGGCCAGCTGGTAGATGTTATTAATTCATTTAGAAAAAAACAAAACAAGGACACCATAATTTGTGTTCTCAATAAAATGCCTACTCCGTAGTGATTGTACAAAAGACATCAATATAAAAACAACAACAAAGGCCGAATAAGAAAATCATGAAAAAATACACAAATTTCCACGGCTATATTTTTATATCGTAAAATTCGAAAGAAAGTAACCACCATCCAACCTTTCACTGAAACGGCATTTTTCCTCTACCAGCAGCTGTAAGAAAAACTTATACACATTTTTTTTTCAATATCTTAGCTAACCGCTATTTTCTAAGGCGGATTACGACGGAGTGATGAAATGATTTCACGTCATTACAACATCAGTACACACTAAAACAAAAGTCTATACTCACATACCTGCAGGAAACGGAGAGAGCCGGTTACGGAAAATAAGAAAAACCTCCCAGCGGATGCCAAATCTGTGAATACGATTCGATCTAAAAAATGTTACAGTATGCACAATGACAACGGGCGAGTGAAGCATCATAACCATTCTCCCAACATAAAATTAGTTTTTTTCGTGTTTTTTTTTTAAATCTAATTGTAGTCTAGGCTTCGTGATTCGCTTTTTATGTTCTCCGTGATTAGGTTGTTTCGTGTTCAGCAGGAAAGCAAACTCACGAACATTCTTAGAGTGTATCGTGCAAGAATGATTCAAGGAAGGTACTAGGGTCAAACGGGACGCAAGCTTCCTAATGGCACGTTTCCGTGTTCTTTCTTAGTGATGTTGTTGGTTGGTAGGTTGCTTTATTAGTGCAAGGCTAATTGTAATTGAACTCTATCTTTAAATTTTATTTTAATTGTACTCCTATTTTTGACAAAGCAATCATACCCGTACTTTTTAGTGCACAACGAGAAGGAAAACTCGGTAAGTGATATAAGAAACTATATTATAAAGTGTTTTATCGAAACTATACATCGCAATATGCGCAATTACGACATCATCAAATTAATTCAAATCTTTCATTTCAAGGACAAAATCCTATATAAAAGCAGTGTATTTTAATTTATGTTGTTTTATTTTTATCGAGGTGGATGAAAGATGGAGCATATTTTTCAACAATGATATTGAACCTGCCGTGAGGGAAATTTAACAAATATTTGGATTTATTAATTCTTTCTCTGCCTTCTAACGCTTGCATATTGGAATGTGTAAGCTAGTGCGTTCCAGAAGTACGGTGCTTAAACCATTGCCTATTAACAGTAGATAAAGCATTTCGGGTGTCGAGAACCCTGGAAATACTTCTCTAAAAAGATATTTTAGTTTGCATTTTGCAGAACAAGCTAAACAATATTATCTCGACGAAAGACAGAGCTCAGAATAAACTTAGATAATAAAAAAGCACAAGTGCTGTAGAATAATAAGAAAGTAAAACGTCATGCTGCTTGTCATTGCACACATCGCTTCTTTTTTTTTCGTGTTTACAGCTTTTTGACTTGCTGCGTTCCTTCTATCTTTCTTCGCGATTTCTTTTCTTCTTTGTTTTGTAGGAAAGTAAACTCACAAACGTTTGTCAAAGTGCCCCACAACCTTGGAGGACACTTAAGCTTCGCCTTTAAGAGTGGAACGCGATAGCGTTATCATGCCCCGTTCGCATCGCCTTCTCATTGGCTCCTCATGGTGTTTCTGCCAGTGAGCAGGAAGTGCGGCGGACATGGCCTGGACAAAAGAAAAAACGGACGTGGCTTGGTCAGTAGCGCGTCTGGCTCGCGACCTTAGGGTCGGGGATTCCAATTCCGCCTACATTTTTAAATTTTTTTAAGGAAAATAATTACTTTACAAAGTGAAATCATTTGAGACATGCGGCGACCTTTAATTTGCATTATGTGTCATGCTTTATAATCAGTTTCATTCCACGCGTGACGTAATGTTTCACGTGAGCGTTGTGCGTTGTTTGAAATCCCCGGGCGAGGTCACGTAGCTGTGACGTCATGACCCTATCGACCAATCAGGATTCTTCCGTCACGTGACGCCACCGACGCTGGCCTTTGAATTAGTAGCCTCAAAATTAAACTAAATACGCTGTTACGCAGGGGCTCTGAGGCGGATTGTGTTGACGCACCGCAGCTCGGAGCACGTGGAGCGGAAGATCGCGTTGAATCCTGGGTCCAATCCCCACTTTTGCCCGTTTCGATTCGGATGAGCATCGTAGCGGCGTGTGTACACCTAAGCGCTTCTGCCTGGGACTTGAGACGCCCATTGTGGATGAGTGATTTTCCGCCGTCTTTAGTGGAATGCATTAGTCCGCCATTCTAAGTATTAAAATGGGATAACTTCTGTCATGAGGTGATTTTGACTTTTTTTACTTCACTTGAGTGCTTTTTTAACTTAATTTTGAGCTTATATCAGTCTTTTCTGATTTTTTTTATTCATGTTTTACAAAGGACCTTTTTGTTGTTGTTAGAAAATACTGCTGTACCTGCTTTGTTGCTTTTGTGGAGATTTTTTTAAACATAGCGTGTCCTTAAAAAACGAATTTACAATGTCATTGCTTTTTTGTTTTGTTTTTATGCGAAAATAAATTACGCATTGCCGAAGGCTCATTTTGCTCAAAAATTAACTACGCATCGCCGAAATCTATTGGTCCCAACCCAATGCCAAAGTTTCAGCACTAACCGTTATTTTATCGAAAAGGTTTAACTGATTTTCTGAAACTTTCAATGGAAAAATGAGGGTAACTGGCGCAATACAGCTCCACATATTCTAGAGCTCCGTCGGCCGTCACATCCCAAATGAAAATTTTACAAAATCACACATAACCTTCGAATAAAATAAGGCTTAATGCAATGCTGAAATTTTGGCATTTGGTTCGGACCGCAAAAGCTACTTATGGGTGGAGAACGAGTGTTCGGCGGTCCGTGGTTTACTTTGCGGTAAAAAATCACAAAATTTTTTTTTTTTGAGGGGGGGAGGGGGGAGGTCTTTTTGCACATAAGTAAACAAACAAGCACATAAAACAATTACTCTTACTGTTTCCCTGAACATCGACTCCTCAGCGCATTTGGGATTAGATAATAAAGATACTTCGAAGACGAAAAACTCGTCAGATCGACAAGTGGCCCGCGCACAAAGCGGTGACCCTGTTCCTGAAACTCCACGCTATCCTCCTCCTTTTCTTCTTTGGACGAACCCACTTTGGCATGCGAGGGCTCCACGTGGTCGACCTACATCACCCGCTGTGTCCGCTAACCGTTACCCCCACTGGGAGGCTCATCGCATTAGCCCCAAGCTGCGTTGACAGAGCCGCGGGAGGCCGCGACACACGCACGACCCCTAAATCACTCCCGATCACACTCTAAACGAGCTATAAGCAGCAATAGCATGCGGCTTAAAGAGATCAATAAAAAATGCATACCAGGTTCATCCAAAGTTTTTAATGTATTTTAATTATCCCCATCTGTCTTGGATATTAACACCTGGGCGCAAACACTACTATAAGAATTTCAACTGAACAAGAAAAAATCATCCCAATATTCCCGTTGGAATATTTTAGATGGTAATCGTAACAAATGAATGAGCAGTATCAAAAATTCGGGACACGTATAATTTTTATTCTATTGAATCCTGTAGGCCAAAATCACAAGAATTTTCAATTTTTGCTTTTCTTGAGAAAATATCGTAATATTCTCGAAGGCTCTAATAGCCTGGGTTTCATTGAAAGCAAATCACACAAAATGTTGAGGCTATTATTAAAACTTTTTCTTCTACGCTATATCCCAGAAAGTTCGCCATGCCTCCCAATAAAGTTGCGGTGAGGCGGAATCTGTCGCTTCTATGGAGGTGCGCGGGGTGTTTATTTCTACGTTTTTCTTAGCACGGAACGCATGCCCAGGCCTAGACAGCCACAGCTAATTGCCCCCCCTCCTTTTTTTTCTCCTCTACTGGTATAAATAACTTACTACTACGATTACTATTGAGCTCGAGAATCAAGGTAACTTCTGCTGAAAATTGTGGACAGCAGATTTTAGTTAAAGGCGTCTTCTCACTACATGTAGCGGAACTTGAAATTTTCGTAATTACAGTATATGCCAAATGAAACTCCCCCCCCCCCCCCTCAATTTAGAGCAGAAACGCTTCCTGCTAATGTTTGCGTGACGTATGTTGGCTATATTTATCGTGTCACACTTTCGCGTTACACTGTTTCGGGGCGTTATTTTTAATCTATCTTTAGCCTTAAGCACAGTGTTGAAAACCCTTTCGCACAACTACTTGCCCGCAAGACTGTCGGTGAGCCATTCGCTGGAATATCGGGAGGTAAATAGGTTGATGATATTGTGCCAAAAAAAAACTTGTTTTCTCGAACAGTTGTATCGTGGGAAGTCAATTGCATAACGTGACGTCTAGAGAATTTTCTCCGCGCAAGTCGTGTTTTGAAGCAAGTGCATCCCGTTGTTCCAAGGGCTTCGCACATCAAAGTCATTGCTTAGCCCTATGTTGTGTGTGTGCGTGGCGGGAGGGAGTATATGGAGAATAATACTTCAATAACACACTCTAAAACGGGTGGTGGTACATAAAACCAATCTTCATCTTCGACGTCGTGGCCATGGTGGAAGACAAAATAGAGGTGTAAGGACAAGATCAGAAACTTTTATGAAATTTCACTCAGGCATAGCGAATCTCCTCGGGCACTGTCGGGTTTGGGCTCCGCGCACCGGCGCGGTCGCGCACCTCGGGGCACTGAAAACGTGTGCGCGAATACGCGTGATTACTTGAGATCTTGTCCCGCGACGCCGTCTCACGGCATTTGCCAGAAATAGGAGCCAACCTTGGGCACACTTGCTTCATGGCGAGGCGGTGCCGTTCACACACCTCTGTCTTCTTACACCGTGGTTGTGACGACTCTACTTTTCTAAAAATAGTTGGGTCAAACACACATGTGAGAGCAATTCGAAGTATGAAATGAAACGAGAAATGACCCGACTGCAATGTTGGGTTGTATCATAAAGTAATGAGCGTGAGTACGTAGAATCTACAGAACGTGAAACTTTTTTTTAAATCGTTTTTTAAACACCCGCTTTAAAATGACCGTGCCCTATTTTCGCCAAAAATCCCAGAGCAGAATAATCACTCTGAACTAAAGAGAAAAACAATGACGAATTACAAAATCCAAAAACATCCAAAGAAGGTTTATACCATTATTTGCTGTCTATATGTGATAATACGCATGACGTCAATTTGTGCAACGTCAAACCTCAACGCAACGACGCAGTTTATTTTTCCGGGTTTTTGTACTTTTAAAGAAACCCAGAGAAGCAGGCAAGCTGAACAATTTGAGCCGTCTCCAAGTTTTTAACCCTCCCAACGCGTTTTCAAGCCTTTGAGCTTCCCGGACCTTAACTTAATACAAAAGCCGGTCCTTTCTTAAAAAAAAAAAAAAGTGTATTATCGATTGACATAAAAAACAACTGGTACAGCGAAGAAGCAATGGTGACCTTTATTTTTTCATTATGTTTTCTTTCCCTTTGTCTAGAAGAGGTTCGTAATTGAAGGAACACGGCTATCAATCGTGTAATTAGAACCGCCGACCGATGTCAACATGACCCGTGCCGCTCACAACCATTTAATGTAACAGGGTCAGAGCTTCTCTTCCGTAAACCCGCTTTAACAAGCAGGGGGCTCGGATTTTTCTTTTTTTTTTTTACAATTTGACGTTAATTTGCTTATTCATTTGGCTGCACAAGATGTTCTCAAGCGATCTTTGGGCGTAAAAGAAAAGGTTCTGTAGATAAACCAATGAATGGTGTGCACTGAAACTTCTTTTTCACAAAGGCGTCCTTAGGTGGTGCATTTCTCATTCTGAAATTTTATAAGTGAAGGTTTCAGGAAACAAAATTAAGCCCGAATGAAACCTGTTGCTTCTTGTGGTTGTTCTTGCTTCTTCTGTTTTCCCACTATGAAGCAGGAAGAAAACTGCGCAAACCGTCTTTTTCACGCTGCTACATCAAGATGGTACCACACACGCACGGATCTGTTGGATCTCCTTTCGGTCATCCCCTGCCAAGAATATTTCATGTTTGGTCTTTATGTTGCGCCACCTTTAGAGTAGCAGCGTCAACAAGACGGTTTTGGCCGTTTTCTTCCTTGTGCATAAAAAAGAAGAAAAAAAGTTCTTTAAGATTACATATTTTCCCCAAACCTACACTCATAAATTTCGACTATCAAAAAAAACCCATCTAAACACACCTTTATGAGAGGTTTCAGGGGACTCCGCTCATTGGTTTATTTAAACTACTTCTCTTACGCCCCTAAAAGCGCTCGGGAAACATCCCGCATATTCGTTTTTACGTGGCAAAGCCGTCAACGCGAGTATTATACACTCCAAGAAGAAAGTATGCGAGTTCGCTTTCCTGCACTACACGTGACGACGAATCGCGGCGAACAGTATCAAGATCCCAGCGAATCACAAAGCTCCAAATGTGATTTCACTAAAAACGTGCCCAGCGTCCTTGCGCACAACGCATTTTTCTTTCTTTCATTTTTTTTTCAAATCAAACCACTGTTCGATTATTGTAATGCGCTTGGACCTTCCTATTATTCTCCGTGACTGGCTGTTTCTGAGTTGTGCGGAAGGTGAACAGCCAGACCTTTTTTTTTTTTGAGTGCACCGTAAGTTACAGTTTGAGAAACGAAGGGCGTGTCCAGACCAATCATCTCGTTAACGCCCCACGGCCAATGAGATTTCCGCGTTGGCCAATGAGAAAGGTCAAGGACCAATCACAAAGCGCGATTATAAGATGGAACACCACGGGTTTCTTACGTTGTCGGTGACTGTAGGGGATCAAAAACGGGAGGTTAAAAAATAAACAAAATTGCGGGAAGGCGTGTTTTTATCTCTCGGAACTCCGCTAAACATGGGTCACTATGCAAATCTAAATTGTGTCCATACTTTCACCAACATCTTTGTCGTTTAGCTTTAGATTGTGTCCATACTATATTTTTTAGTTCGGTGCCAGTTCACCTCTATTAGGCGTCGTTCGGATAAAAATTTTATGCTGCCGCAGATTTTTGTCAGAAGTACTTTTTCTCTGCGTGTTAGGCTGATTTGCAGCAGAAGAAATAAGTTATGTTTCGAGCAGGTTATATAATGACGTCAGTGGCCACGATCCTTATCACTGTACTGCTAAGAAGTTGAGAGGCAAAGTTGTTCACCATGGACTTGCTCCTGGAAGAAGTCCCCGCTATCGCTGTTTCACCAAATTAAAAGGAAAAGAAAATTTGACGTGGACTTAGCCTACTGTAAGAAATTCGTGTTTTAGACTTATTACTACCGAATCACCCTCATTTCGTCCGTTCTGCCTTAATTGTGCCCGGTATTCGTTATCGCGGCGTTGACGTGAATAAAATAAAGGATTGGATGCGTATTATACAGTTTTTGAAACAAAAGCGAAGTACAAAGCAGAGTCTGTGATATGGTTTTTGCTATGAAATTCGTGAGCTTAGACTGAGTTTCGTTCCATAAAGAATAATCACAGCAAGTGGGGGTCAAAGTAAGCCGTAGTTCTCAAGAGCACTACGCAGTTCCACACATGAATGTCAAAGTCTCTATCGTACTTACTGCACCAAAAGATGTAAATTGTGAAAATTAAAAAGTGTCATCTGAAGTAAGAAAAGGCCGCACGCGCAGCCAAATACACTTTTATTAATGTTGTTGATTCGCGGCTGAAAGATAATTTCAAGAAATTCTGGAAGCAAGTAAAAGAATTAAAAAGATGTCAGAGCCATTTCTCCCCTCACCTCCAGTGATGACGTTGTTCGCAATTATATAGGTAAGGCGGAAATATCTGTTCAGTACTTTTGTTTTGTTTTTCTACCACAATACTACGTGGCGACGGGTATGGACAGGCAGTCCGAAAATGGATGTGTTATGAAAAAGATGTTATAGCCATTCCGCCGCCCTCATTTCCAGTGATGACGTTGTTCACAATTATATAGCTAAAGCGGAAATATTTGTTCAGTACTTTTGTTTTGTTTTTTCTACCATAATACTTCGTGATGACGGGGATGGACAGGCAGTCCCAAAATGGATGTGTTATGAATTACATTCTCATCAGTGAACGTGAGAATGGATTTAACGCTTCTAAAGCAGGCGGTCTTAGTGGCTTATCGAACCACGTTTTTAAACTTTGCGGGCGATAGCTATCACCTTTTCAAAGAATGCTTTTTGATAATTCCCCGAATGAAGGTTGCCTTCCAGGTGACTGGAAAAATGCTGCAGTCGTTCCAATTTATGAATCCAGTTCGCGTTACGATGTTACAAATTACCATCTTATATCGCTAACGTGTGTTGCGTGTAAACTCTTAGAGCACATTTTGTATACGGATATTGTAGCGCGCATGAATCAGCATTATTTACTTAGCCCATGTTAGCATAGTTTTCGGAAAGGACAATCCCGTCTAACACAGTTAACCTAATTCACTCATTACCTGGCCCATGCTCTAGACAGGCATCTCTCATCGCATTCTTTATTTTTAGATTTTAAGAATGCGTTTGACAAAGTACAGCACTCCTTACTAATTGAAAAACTGAGCAGCTATAATATTAATCCACAAGTAGTTTCCTGGATTACCGAGTATCTAAGACAACGAAGCGAGTTTGTCGTCGTAAGTGGTTTATATTCATCTACTACGGAAGTGACTTCTAATGTTCGGCGGAGATCTGGTCCTAGGAGCCACCTCTGTTTTGTTTGTTCATTACTAATTTAATGGAAGGGGTAGTGTCGCAGATGAGACTGCTCGCAGTCGACTGCGTTTCATGCGCGACCATTCCTTCTGCCGTAAAACGGTCATGCCATACAGCAAGGTCTTAGCGGAATGAATCTTTGGTGCCTCAGGTGACGCATGCAGCTTAATCTAGCGTAAACAGTTGATATGAAATTCATAAGGAAAAAATAGCCCATATGTTGCTTCTTATGCCATGAGTAATACTTTTTTTTATCAAGAGTGTCTGACAGTAAATATTTCGGGGTCAAATATTCGACTGACTTAAAATGGCATCATCACGTTGATTATGTTGCGAATCAGGCTGGTAATACGTTAAATCCATCGCAATGCCAGAAACCTCAATATAGACACCCGATATTTGCTTTATTGAACATATGTAAGATCAATCCTAGAATACGCATGTGTCGTTTGGGACCTGCCTACAGTCCGTAACGGAGTACAACTAGACGGACTGCAAACCTTAGCCTTTCGTTTTGTTACCGTTAACTTTGCCGTCGACAGTCAGAAAATATTTTAAAATATGAGTTGCTCTAAACCCGCCGGAGAAGACTTTGTTTCAAGTATTTTCACAGAATTGATCATTCGACAGAATGCATAAACAGAGTAAGATGTTTACATAATGCCACAACCACTATCAATCAGAAACCGTATTGACCATAATTTAAAGGTACAAGAATTTTTGTCTAAAACAGAGATATTTAGGATACCTTTTTTTCCAAAAACTATTTATGACTCGAATCGATTGTCTACATTTATGGTTGTTGAGCTATCAAATTGTCTTTTGTTATGTTTGTCTAAACTTCAGTTGATTTAATTTATACCTTAGTTTGTAATCTCTTGCATAGTGTATAAGTTTCTTTGTTCAGCATTTGTTTTTTCTGTGTTTGAAGATTCCTCTGCTGTGGAGCAGAGGTCTAACAAAAATTGTACTCGGTTTTGTACGTACAGTTTTTTGCAATTTGAAAACCTCTGGGGAGCGCGTCGCCGGGACGGTGGCTGGCGTGGGCGCTGTGCGCGTTCCGGGCGATTTCATTCTACCGACAGGGGAGGACTCACTCGAAGCTCAGCTAAAGCCCAACGCGCACTTATCAGTTTCAGTTGGCGGCAGAGAGCAGTTCGTCAGTGTCATGCCTTTCTAACGCCACGATTACTGTCTGAAAGAGAGCGGCCTGAGCCAAGGCGATTATTCTTGACTCTCTAAAGGCCTCTTCATAAATCCAGCGGAGCACTACGAGCATTGCGCTGACCTCGTGCTAAGCGCGTGCTGACGGGAGCGTTCACCAGCTTTGTATAGCACCGTCAAAACTGTTGCTCATAGCAGACGATAAATAGCTTACGATACGTGAGCAACGCTACATCAGCGCTTCACTGCACCTTCGAACCGGCCTTTAAAGTGCAAGATCCGCCGCCAACCTTCTCTCCATCGAATCTGCTCCTCAACAAATTTTATTATAAATATAGGACTTAGCTATAACTTTACTATTTGTTTACTCGGCAGTGTCGGTTGTAACACTTTACATCAGGAACAACCGATAAAAAACAGCGATGACTAACTAGCTTGTTTCGAGCCTTCGTGACCATATCTCTGGGCATGACGTCGACGAAGCGCGCTCATCCGCTAAACTGAAACCGAAAGCGTGTTTAGGCCCGGTTGAGCCCCGTTTGAGTGTCCTCCTCTCGAAGAAGAATGGAATCGCCTGAAGCGCGCTCAGCGCCTCTGCCCGCCGTTGTCGTGTCTGCCACACGCTCCCACAACTAGTGTCTTCCATATTGCATGAGACTGTACACATTCCCGGCACCCCTGTGATGCCCGTTCATGCGCTGCGTGTATCGCATAAAAAAATACACGCTATATGCCAAGGGAAGAAATATCTACTTTCATTTGTGAGGTTTCAATCTTTTTAGTGCACTTTCAAGTGTTGGATAAAACAGTCCTCACCCATACAGTTATAGTCACTAAGAATTAAGGAACGCAGGGCACGGTGTGTTAAGTTCGCGCTTCTCGCCGGGTGATTCGTACATCTTCAGCGTTCTTAGTGGCTAACGCTGCAATCCCATTGGTTACTGAGTGACAATGAGATGCGCAGGACTTGCCACGCCCTCCCTTTTTAAGCGGTCACTAATCGTACACTCTATGAAGAGTATATGCGTCGACTTCTCACGCACACAGCTCGGAGAGCCAATCACCGCAGCTTACGGAGGCAGCTCAGGGAATGACGATGCCGAAACATATGTTTAGACCAAAACACGCAGTCTGAGTTGTGACATTAAGCAAAGCAAAACGCCACGCTTGCATTGCTCAATGTCACAACTCACACTGCGTGTTTTGGTCTAAACATATGTTTCGGCATCGTCATTCCCTGAGCTGCCTCCGTAAGTGGCGGTGATTGGCTCTCCGAGCGGTGTGCGTGAAAGTAGACGCACATACATTTTTTAGAGTGTAGTACATCACGCAATGTTTCGAACCCATTAATAGGCAGACAACGTCCCGCTCTTACCCCCGTTTTACATGAACTGCGGTACACCAATCCTTGCGTGGGCTTGTCGGGCTCAAGTTTACATAAAGCGTCAGTAAAACGAGCCTCGTTTTATCAACACTCTGCAAGTGACAAACATCGTTCGGTCATTTCAACGTCCCGTTCCGGTAACGGGTCTTAAAACCAAAGAAAAAAGTCACAAGGATGGCCTTTTTTTACATTTGCGAGGATATAGCCATTACCACCTAGGAGACAAGTCCTGCGCATGACGTCATCATGCGTGGATCTCCGACTGGCTCCAGGCGTCAATCAGGCTGAAGCTCAACACCAGTCGCCGCGAAACGGCCGACGCGTTCCCCTTAGCGTCGCGCTCGTTGTGACACGCTGCAAAACGTCATTTCACTGGGAATGACGTTTGGGAGAAAAAAGGCGCCGTGCCTTGTCGTCCAAACGGTATTGGCACAGCACAGTTAATTTCTCCGGATAAAAGGCTCGCAGTACCCCCCCCCCCCCCCTGCTTCCTTCTGTACTTTAGGGCCGGTATAAACGAGATCAGGGTCGCTACAAACCTGCCGTTACCTCTTCGTGGCTCGTTTGTTCCGCTTATTTTTATGTTACGGTAAAAAAAAAAGAGAAGCACATTTGACGTAACGATGCTCATTACAAGCGCGAAGGTGTTTCTCTCTAAAGATGGCGTCTTTTTTCCTTCGCTGAGAAAAGGTCTACTTGCCTTATCCATATATATATATAAGATGTCCCCAAAACAAAATTACAGTTTTTTTGTTTTGTTTGTTTAACCCAAATAACTACGCATCGCTGAATGCCTTTTCTCTCCCGAAGGTAGCGCTGGAGGTCCGAAACAGATTCCAAGGTTTCAGCGCGTACCAATCTTTCATTCAAATGTTATAAATGATTTTCTAAAAATGTCAATAGGAAAATGGTGGCCGACGGAGAGCTGGCGACAGAAACTGTAAACGGAAACAATGGTCCCCATTTTTCCATTAAAGTTTTCAGAAATTCACTTCTAACTTTTGAATAACATATCGGTTCGTGCTGAAACTTTAACAACTGGTTCCTACCTCTAGCGCTACCTTTCGGTTGAAAATGAGTGCTCGGCAATACATAGTTAATTTTTGCGGTGAAAAAAACCCTGTAATACTTTTTGGGACATCCTGTACTGTGAAATGGTAGAGCGATAGATTCAGACTAAACACTCTATCAAAAAAAAGGAATATTGGTAGGCGAGGAAGGTTGATTAAGCTGCCTACACTGACCATGAAAATCAGCTTTCCTCTTCAGCGAGCTCTATCCAAAAGTAAATATTCGAGAGTCCTCATAAATAAATAGGTGAAAGTAGATGTTTGGTAGGGTGCGTCAAGATCTGATTATTTCTCCTCGCCAAAGTACTTTGGCGAATTTTCAGGGCCAGCAGATTTCCAGAACAAAACGTAGAATTAATTTGAATACTGCATTGCAAAGTTTATTCACTGTCGTGTTCTTGCTCTCGTTTTTGAACACACTCGGTCTTTATTTAAAGAGCGAACACGGAAATTCAGGCTAATTGTTTTCGAAATTAAAGATTATTTGAAAACTTAGAAACTTATTATAACTCAAATCGCATAGTTTCTCGAACCAATATTTTTTTCGCTAAATCAAACCATGTGTAGCCAGTTTTTCTCAAATGTAAATCTGCGATACAAAGAAATTACAGCAGAAGGAATAAACACAGGTACGAAAGATGTGTTGTTCTGTCCGTCCCTATGTTCATTCTTTCTGTTTCTATTTACCTTCAGCAACGCGCTCACGTCGAACTAAGAAATCACCGTAACATGTCTTTCCCTCTAACCAGCATGAGCAACTTTGCTTATTATATAGAAGACCAATTATACGTTTAAATTTTAAATATATAGGTATATATCATGACACGTGATGTATCCACGTGACTCGAGCATTACCGAACACTTAATAAATACTCTGGTTATCATCCCTCTACAACAACAAACCATAAGACAACTATCAATTGAGGTTTCAATATATACCTAGGAGACAGTAATGAACGGCGTTCCTCATAGTCAAACGTGTTTCTAAAGCTCATCAAAAACGTTTCTGAGCATTTCTAAGAATAATTAAGTTGAGATTTGTCACGGTATTTGGTTTTGTAATTCTTTTGTTCCCGCACCTTCATGTCAGCACCCTTTGAAAACAGGTCCTCCTTAAACAACTCAAGGTGAAAGTTTGAAATTACTTAGCTAATATGAATGCTAAAAAATAAATACATTTAAAATAAAATGTGTGTACCTGAACGTCAACACTCATCGCGGGAAACCTCATAACTTTTCTTTTTTCTTTATCCGCCCCATCCGTTCACCACTAATGTGAAACTCTTCTCAAGACTGTGTTATTCAATCGATACAAATTCTGACTGTTGTGTATAAAAATACAGATTTTTCCCGTTTAAACTTGGAAAGTTTGGTAATTCCTCCATTCATAAAATGCATATGATCCCACCATTGCGTTGTAAATGCGACAGCTGTTTGTTCAATTGGTTATTTGCGCAGTGGACGTTCATTCATACCATATAAATTCGGGTCAAAATTCCTGAACTTCTGTCCGCTAGTGCATATTTATCTTGAATTCAAGTGGAGTTCACAGTTTTGGCTTCCATTAAAGGTCCTAAATTCAAACGTTCCCAGAAAGCAATAGAAAGGAAAGACGAATGCCGACTTGCACTGGTTTATGGGATGAATATATAAACATTATTTGTGTTCAATCATCTATGATTGATTGGTTAAAAGTGTTTATTGTGTATGTTTTCCGCCCATAGATACATATTTACCAAAATAAATTCGATACTTTGTTTTAAAGAAATATATATTTGCAACATGTTCAGGGTTTATTACGTTGAAACCCTTAGTGCTTATTTAAGGCTTCTGTGATAACACGCACTTCGAGGAATGTAAAATATACAATAAAATAGTGTGTTGGTATTAAAACCAGAAATAAACGATGCTCTAATCTAAAAATAAATTTGCAGACTTCAAGTAAAAAAATATCCTCCAATGACCACAAATTATATTTGAGAAGGGCTATAAAAAATACATTATGCGTTTTGTAAGAACGAAATGCTAGATCATGGGGTAAAGTCGTTCGAGAAGTGGTCAACTTGTAGTATACAGGTCTACGTAATCGAGCTCTTGAGAACAACAAATGTTGCGTGTTAGCTAGACTTCTGTGTTATAAAGTAACAAACCGCCACGGCTATAAAATCTTACAGCAGCTTCTTATTGTAATTCATTCTTCACACGTCATGATAAGCGCGCAGCTCGACGTCTGCGAAAGGTTAACTGTCTACCCTGTCGAAACAAAGCCATATGTCAAGAAAACATCCCGGATCACACTAAAAAGAAATTAAAACATATGAATATCGGCACAATGTCTTTCAGGTTTGTGTAAGCCGGCAAATGACTACTCTTATCGTCTTAATGAAGTTCGCGCCAATTGTGAGATGACAACGTCTGCTCGCTTTTTTCCCATAAAAAAAAAGGAAAATTAAAATCCTGAATTATGCACGTGAGTCACGCACGACATTAGTGTAGTGACACGTCATGAGCATAACAAGGTGAATAAGAGAGTGGCATTTCATGTAACATACTTTCGCGCCTGTAAAATCGAGCAAACTAAATTATAATGTAATATAATTGTGAAAAGTACAACGGCATGTTGCTATTGCATTAGAAAATCTCGTGTTTTAGACGCGATGATTCGTTTACCCCAACAAATGTGCGTAATTGTCGATGCTATTCTGGAATAAAAGTGACGCTACTTAGAGTATGCTATACTTGATAAACAGCTTATCCCTACGAGCAGGTTCTAAAGGATACACAATCCGCGTGACGCACCACATCGAATCCCTTCGAAAAATCAATTTCATTAGGCCAGTCTAAAGCGCCGGTGCCCTTAAAGTGAAATGGCTCCCTCAACCCTTCGTCAGTTCCCGAATCCGGGAGGCGAAGCTTGTGAACACAAACATCAACCGGACAGCGACCCACATAAAGCATCCCGAACGAAAAGCAGACCGTAAGAGTTCCCCATAGAGGAGGCGGTTTCTCTCAGACGATGACGTCACGGCCAACTGGCTTCTCTCATTGGCTGAGAGACCGGTTCCGGGGAAAGGAGGAAAGCGGTTTTCATCGAAGGGAGTGGGGGAGAGGAAGGTGCCGCTATAAAGGCGCGTCTCGATTGAAGAGAGCACGCGGGAGATTTTGTCGAGTGGAGAAGACTTTACCGTTGGTCACCCCCTCTGCTGTTCATCTCGTGCAGTCTCGTTCACCGACGCCAAGCAACGAGATGATGGCCGTGCAATGCAAGACTGTGGCTGTCCTGGCGTTCGTGCTCGTCGCATGCGCCTTCGTCGCCGTCAACGCTGACATGACCGAAGAGTGAGTCGACAACTTTTAGAAAATCAAAACCCTCATGTTTGTGACAATCGCTGGGTAGTATGCATGCTTCCTGTAGTAAACGAGCCTCGTATGCAGGTGATATCGTGCAACTTCTACATTCTTAATTAATTTAATTCGCTAGGAAGCATAATCCAAAAGCGTTTAAATCAATTCTGAATAGTTTTTTTGTTATTTTTAAAACGTTCTTAGAATTGTCACTACAGTACTGAGATGGAATCTTAGGGTAACGGCATAGAGACTAGCCTTTTAATGAAAGTATATATGAAGATTATGGTCACAACGTAACTAAATTCAAAATATTGGTAAAGCAGAATATAAAATTGACAAATCAAACATTTAATTTATGATTTCTCGCAGGACACCGTGCACGGGTATCTTATTTATTTTGAAATACGTAACAGACTGCTGTGAAACACAATCTTTCCCCAGTGAGAAAGTAACTTAAGTTCAAATTACCGTATCCTAACAACCGCTGTTTTTTGTTCATAGTGCTTAAGACGTCGTACGACAAAAGGCTCTAGAGACACGCACAGTTAGAAAGTCTCGAAGAAGTTTTATAGATATTATTTAACAACAAAAATCAAGACCAAATACTTCGATGCACACTTTTTCTCTCAGATTTTGCTTTAACGCTCGAACATTCTTTCTTACTAGTAAGCAGTGTTGGCGGTAAGACGTTACAAGTAACGGCGTTACAGGTAACGCCTTACTTTTTTCCGGTAACGTATAACGTACTCTTTGCTTTTTCAAAGAGTAAAGAGTAACGTCCTTACGTTACGTATTTAAAGTAACTGGTAACGGAGTTACGTTACTCGTTACTTTATCTTCCCAAGACTTAAAAATAATTACACTTTAATTTTTTGGTGTTTCTAGAGTCAAGCCATGTAATTTTTTTAGTGTTTCGCGTTTTCTTTTGTGAGTATCTAGGTGAAACCGTAAAAAGATAAAGTAATTATGTCCAGTTTCTGCATGGCCATAATGCTTCTTTAAAAATATGCGACTTATGCATACCTGAAACGTCAAAACAGCAAAACATGTTACTTCCTTTTTAAAAAGTAACGTACGTTACTTTTTATCGGTAATGGTAACGCGTTACTTTTATTTCCGAGTAACGAGGTAACGTATTTCGTTACTTTTTTCGGTAACGCCTACAACACTGCTAGTAAGTAATGGGATGCTGTAGTATTTATCTAAAACATCATAAGGTAATGATAATATGTAGCATGCATATTGCGGTACCATTTAAGCATAGTGCCTTATGACTGAATCTCAGGACCAGACTATATACAAAAATCACAAGAACACCAGGTTTAAAATTACGAACCACATATCATGTTTGTTTTCAGTGAATTCCGGCCCACGTTGAGGCTACTGATCGACGCCACGCAATAATCTGGTCGAAGTGCTGCGCAATCATCCTGACTTTATGTGTATGCTATTATGGGTAATTTACACTAGTATCGAGGTCTTGAGATTTTATGGACACAGTAAACTGAACGCCAAACTTGAAACACCTGGCATCGGAAACACTAAAACGTAAAATAAAGATGGTCTGCCTTGAAAACAAATCTGACAATACAAATCTGCAACCTGTAAGACGTCGCCTTGTTTATTATTATTCTCGATTCCTTCTCATATTTAGTTCCGGATCAAAAAATGCCTTATGCTCTCGGTGACGAAACCCACGGGCTTGTAACTTGACGTGGACCGTGTCGCTACGGAGCGTGTATCCTACTAGGGTTCCACATGAACACATCATATAAAAAACAAAAGTTTCGAACAAAAAGCAAAAGTTCATTTATACAGTGCAATATCAACAAAAAATGTTTTTTTTTCAACTTCGTTTTTACTAACATCTTTAGCCACTGACAACTTCCTAAATCCCTGGCGTGATCTATTATGCTTACTCAAATTGCTTCCTGATTCGCCATTTGGTGTTTATGTCGGCTAATGACTAAATCTCATTGGCTGCTGATCGATAATGATATGCTTGGACTCACCACGCCCCACGTTTCTTAAGATGCCAATGCATAGCAGTTTTGTTTAGCAACGCACGGCACGTTTTAGCAAGTTATCTTTTCGCGCTTCGGAGACCTTAAGATTCTTGCTTCTTCCTTGTAATTTCGACAATAAGTACTCTTTATACTGCAGTTGTACGAACATTTCATCGAAGGACGCCTTCATAGAACCCGCATAAGTGGCGAATCGCTATTTTTTTTACCTCTTTCCTGTGTTAAGTTGTAGTAGACATTTCAATCGTCGAGCCATTTATTCTTTACTTCGTGTACGCCTGTTCCGTGCGCGGGTTTCATTCAAAGCTCATTATGACATGTCAAAATGCCCGATGAAATCAACGTCGCGTAGAAGTAGGTGGTATCAGGAAAAGTAGAAGTAAAGAACAGCTATTTTATTCAGATCATTGAAATATTCAAGCTTCCTACCAAAAACCACCCATGAAGACCACCGGGCCACGTTATAAACTGAAAACAGCTATAGTCATACGTAAAAACTAGAATTTTCAGATTTACTCGTAAAAACACGAGAATCACGAAATGACCACTCGGAATACTTCCCTTTTTGAAACGTTTATCTTCTAGGATATTGACCCTGTGCTTCGAAACCACAATTTTTGTTTTCACTATGAACCGCTTTATTTATTTACCAATACTACAGACTGATAATAATGACATTCTAATAATCATCGTCGCTCGTTGACCAAAAAAGAAACTGCTCGGTTCCTGTCACTGTCTGACTGTTTACTCGTCCACCGCGCTTCGTACCCACAATATTCTGGTCGATGGCTTGGGGTCGGGTATATATAAAAACAAGGAACGCGAAAATTGTCGTTCTTTCATTTCTTCGTTTTTATTCAGTATGTTGTCAGATACACACGCATCAAGTTCTGCGAAGGTTCATTAACAAACGCCAAATTAAGAGTGCATAAAAGCTCTTAAAAAATTACGTAAAAAATCGTTTCGAAGATAGATGTATGCAACCATAATGAAACAAGTAAATAAACTCTAACTCATTACCAAGTCTCCGCGACCTCGATTAATAACGTTCTTTCTCGACAAAGTATTTGTGTGGAATCACTGCACTTTTATTATAATTCCCTTAGCTTGATTGTCATGCAAAAGCTTTATGCCTTCTTATGTAACAATAGTTACATATTAGGAGTTATAATAATGGTGTTTAACGGCATCCCCTAATTCCCCAAAAAACTTGTCCGTTCTACCGTTCGATCGTGCATTTGCCCGCCAAGCTTAGCGGGGAAATGGCCGCCACGTGACCTGACAATAATTCAATTGCCCAAATAAATTTGGCGGCAAAATTGGCGTCACGTGGACTAGGCACAAATTCAGTCTTCCACTTAAATTGAGTGGGGAAGTTTCTCTTCACTCCACGGAACGACGGTTTAATGTTTTCTAAGCAACTTTAAGCAATCACTCTTTAAATACTGCGTTTTATGCGTTAGAGGACTTTGAAAACAATATTCGCTGCCAATTTTTATAACAAATGACGCCTGCATCCTTTAAAGATTGATATTATCAATATAATATATGCTCCCGTTTAATTTAATTACGACAAAGATACACATGTAATTGTCCGCGAAAGTAAATATTCATTCTATGTGAGACTTGTTAGCCAATAAAACACTCGAAATGAATATCCATGCAATACAAAT
>JAZHYW010048667.1:0-14979 GCA_037355805.1 Ixodes ricinus
TTTTTGTTCTATCTTCTCTAGAAGTGATCAAAATCGCTCCCACGTGACAATGCGGCGACAACTTCAGAGCCTTGTAACTCATGAGTTATTTTATTTGTCGCTTACCAAATACTATGCGGGTGTAGCCCTATACATGGAATATCGACGGGTGTAAGTTTAGTTTATTTTATTTTCACGGTATTTTTTATATAAAATTTGAAATATCGTTGAAAATGAAATTAACCGATATTTTGAACCCACTTTATCAAAAAAGGCCATTTTTTATTTCTTTGAACTTTTTTTATTATTGCTGTCGATGATATAAACTTTCAATTGGATTGATGGGATTTCCCCTTTTTTGTTGTATCTTCTCTAGAAATGATCGAAATCGCTCCCGCTTTCTCAGAATGGCCAAACGCAGTTTCCGCAGGTCGGCTTCGCTGCAAAGACTATACTGCTTATTTGTGTGTTCAAATGCAGCGGGTAAATTCATTTTGATTGAGAACATTCGTGCTTGGCTGCATATTGTATTTTCTTAATTTTTAATGATGGCAACTGACATTCTTTACTCTGATAGTTAGCGGTGCAGCGGATGTTCCATCATCCGATGTCTAAAGCCAGGGCACAGAGGGCGGAGAAAGCGGAACGAGCTCTTCAGGTAGCCAGACCGGGGTAATATATCTGCTTGTTCTATACACAGCTTGTAAGGCACGTACAGCACGCCCGGCCCTTCGCGCTATAGGCCCATCTCCGTTACACCCAGGAAGCATCCGGCACGGGCGCCAATCCATGATGTGTCTTGCCGTGTGCGTTCAAATAACGATGTAATTGCCTGTTCTTTATTGTCAACGTGTATATAAAAATATGTAGTATCACTTGCCCCTCTTTTAGAAGGAAAAGCAGTTTGCAGAATAAAGTGAGGAAAACGGATAGAGTTTACATGAACCGAAGACAATTTTTTACAGAACACAAACACCAATTGGCAATAAATTGACAATTTTATTAATTAACGCTAATATATTTAGGATGCACTTCTAGAACAATATGTTGTTGTACTTTAAATAGTCCAGTTCACGAGCAACGCAATATTGGAACTTTTGACAACGGCATCGGCTCGCCTCTGCGGAGACGATCGAGCGCGGGGGCGAGCTGAACTTTGTACCGCAGCGGTCGGATGCAGCCGAGAAGTTCAACAGCGTGGTAAGTCGAGACGGACAGAACGAATACTGGAGCCAAAGCGAGCTAGCGGTGAATCCGAGACGGTGGCCCTTCTGTTTGAACGAGTGTGTGCAGTTAGAAATAAAAGTGTTGTGTTTTGTTCAAAACTGATCGATATATCTGATGCCAAGAAGCAACGATTCCCACATGCACAGAAGGCAGCGAAAGCAGTCACTTAAAATCTCTGCAGCCTTTTAGTTTCTCCACTTTGTCGCACCGAGCTTAATGCAAAGATTGTACAGCCTTCTGGAATATGGAAAAGCGATTTGACGATTTTATTTTAATTGGCTACGGTAGATTTGCTTTGGCTAGGCACACATTGCTTTGGTTAGGGAATAAATAAAGGCAATGCAACATCCGCTGCACCGCTAACGATCGGACTAAGGAATTTCAGTTGCCATCATTAAAAATTAAGAAAATAACAATATGGAGCCAAGCACGAGTGTTCTCAATCAAAATGAATTTACCCGCTGCATTTGAACACACAAATAAGCAGTATAGTTTTTGCAGCGAAGCCGACCATGCGGAAACCGCGTTTGGCCGTTCTGAGAAAGTGAGAGCGATTTCGATCACTTCTAGAGAAGATACAACAAAAAAGGGGGAAATCCCATCGAGCCAATTGAAAGTTCAAATGATCGGTAGCAATAATAAAAAAATTGAACGAAATAAAAAATGACCTTTTTCGATAAAGTGGGTTCAAAATATCGGTTAATTTCATTTTAGACGATATTTCAAATTTTATATAAAAAATTCCGTGAAAATAAAATAAACTAAACTTATGCCCGTCGATATTCCATGATATAGGGCTACACCCGCACAGTATTTGGTAAGCGGCAAATATAATAACTCATGAGTTACAAGGCTCTGAAGTTGTCACCGCATTGTCACGTGGGAGCGATTTCAATCCCTTCTAGAGAAGATACAACAAAACAAAAGGGGAAATCGCATCAAGCCAATTGAAAGTTCATATGATCGGCAGCAATAATAAAAAAATATGAACGAAATAAAAAATGGCCTTTTTTAATTAAGTGGGTTCAAAATATCGGTTAATTTCAGTTTTCGATGATATTTCAAATTTTATATAAAAAATTCAGCGAAAATAAAATAAACTAAACTTATGCCCGTCGATAGCCCATGTATAGGGCTACACCCACATAGTATTTGGTAAGCGACAAATATAATAACTCATGAGTTACAAGGCTCTGAAGATGTCACCGGATTGTCAAAGAGACGATGTTTGGCATTTTTTACCTCAATAATCAAAAATACAACAGTATTTTTCTTTGAACTAAAAATAGTCGAAATAACATACAAGAGCACAAAAAATTACTGTGAGTTTTGTATGCTTCCCGTATTCAAACCAGCGTACAGAACTGGGTAGAAAAATCACTGAAGTAAAAATAGATTTCTCACCCTGCTCCACTCAAAATTTTTTGTAAAGCAAAATATTTTTTTAAAAATTTTTGAAAAGCGGTTTTGTTCTTTTTAAAATGGGGCAATTACATATATTTAAAAAAAATCGAAAGACCCACCCCGACAAGCGTGTTCAATTTCAAATGAAACCACCCAGTCGTTTACAGTATTCAATTTGTGACCGTGAAACATTTTGAACCAGTTACCGTTTTATGTTTCTGATTCAGTTCCAAGATGGCGGCAAAGATTTCGGTTCGGTTCAGTTCCGGTTCGGCTAAAAATAACAATTCGGTTTTGGTTTTCGGTTCGATTCGTGACACCCTGATCCCAACATAGTTATGGTACAGAATCGTGGTTGGGAGACACCATTTGAGATCAAGAAATATTTTCTTCTCATTTCAACATTTACCCTAAAGATCGTAATGCACGCGGAGGTGTCGTTTTAATGACCCTTCATGCGAAGCTGTCTGGTGCAAGATAAAATTGGAGAGCGCAAAGCAGATAGCCGTTGGGTCTTTTTACAGGCCTCCGGGAATCAGCAATACGAAACCGCTGGAGGTGTTATCTGATGCTTTATCTGTGTTAGTGTCTGACCACATAATCTTAGGCAGCGACTTCAATCTTCTTGATATCGACTGGTTAAATAAGCTAGCCATTTCACGTTGCAAATCTAGTCTTTACTCCACTTTTGAAGCCATAATTAGCGAAAATGGGTTTAATTAATTTGTAAACGCTTTCACGAGATATGCTGGGTCAGGCTCATCGACTTTAGACCTTGTGCTTTGCAACCCTTTGTTTGTTTGGAAGATTATTACATCTGCAGGTATTTGGGATCGCAACATATTTTGTTGGTAATATATTAACTGCGACTACGTCAGAATGAAAAAATTACTTTCAAGGAAAATATTTTATTATGATAGGAGTAACTGCGACGGCATATCGGATAACCTATCTTCGTTCCTACCAGAGTTTGAAGAATGCTCGGTATACACGAATGTTGACAGTTAGTGGAATCTTTTTAAAAGTGAGCTTGCTGAATTTGTTGGTCCTCACCTACCGTCCAAAATAATCACTCCGAGACATAGAATAGACGAGCCTAGGGTAAATAAAGACGTACATTCTCTTATCAATAAGAATATTCTGCTGTACCAATGATGCCGTGAAACGCAATCTGGGGACTTACTCGATCAGCTCAAAAGGGTTGGGTCTTTCCTAAAACAAAAAATAAAGGAGTACAAATCGAAATATTTTTATTTCCCTCAAGGAAAAACTGGTGCCTAAAGCGAAAGAAGGTTGGAACTTAGTTGAATTTAACAGAAAAGATGAGGTTGGTATTCCTGCCATCTCCAATGGCCAGAACACTTTCGCTGAGGACATGCATAAGGCAGCCTGTTTCAACACAAATTTCCCGTCTGTTTTTTCTCTATACCGGAGCTTTTCCATCTGGAACAGAGTTTATTGCTGTCCTTATGTCCGACATTGTTGTTTCGGAAAACGGTGTGCATTCTTCGCTCCAAAGCCTTAGATCGGGGACTACGAGCAGACCTGGTAGCATTTCTAACCATGTCTCGAAGAAATGTGCTCGTGCTTTGTCACCGTTTTTAGTTATATTGCTTAACAAATCCTTAGAAGATAGTAGGCTTCCCCCGAATGAAAACTTGTGAAAGCTGCATAGATTCCCAAATCAGGTGCTAAAAACAATGTCACTAATTATAAGCCGATATCGCTCACCAGTGCATGCTGCAAAACCATTGAACATATTGTTTACTCCAGTATCATTAGACATCTTAAAATTAACAAATTTTTCACACCTCCGCAACACTGTTTTAGATCTGGTTTTTTCATGCGTCGCACAGCTAAGCCAGTTTTCCCACAACAATTTGCCTTCGTACGACGAAGGCTTCCAGGTAGTTTCTGTACTTTTCGATTTTCTAAAAGCCTTTGATGCAGTTCTGTATGCCCCTCTCATACATAAATTATTGTCAATGGGGCTACTGACAGGTATCCTTAAGTGGATGGAAAGTTACCTGTCTATAAGAAAACGGTGTGTCATCATCAATGGTGTTTCTTCTCATTACGTCAACGTAACCTCCAGGGTTCCTCAAGACTCGGTCTTGGGACCGTTGCTCTTTTTGGTCTACATTATTGACCTCACAAAAAGAATTTCATCAAATATAAAGTTATATGCGGATGATTGTACAATTTATCGAAAAGCACAGGGTGTATCACATGTTGCTGTCTTGCAGCAAGACTTAGATCTGGTATTATCATGGCGTGAAACATGGAAAATGAGCTTAAACATAAAAAAGTGCTGTTATATTCCTTTCACCAGAAAGTGCGAACCTGTTTTGTCACTATCATTTGAATAGTCACTGGCTTGATAACGTTGATCATTTTAAGTACATAGGCGTTTATTTTTCTTCCGATTTGACTTAGAATAAACACATAAATTAACAAATAAAGCTAGTGGTGTATTAAATATCCATCAAATGTAACTTCAAAATTGCATCAATGTCTCTAAAATGTCTCTATGACACAAACGTTCAACCTATTCTTGAGTATGCATGTACGGTGTAGGACCCTCATTCACAAAGTTTAATTTATAAATTAGGATGTATTCAAAATCGTGCAGCTCGGTTTGTCAGTGGCAACTATAATTTCCACTCCAGCATTTCAAACATTAAGAGCCAACTTGGATGGAATCTCCTAAGCCAATGAAGAAAATTTTTATGTTTCAAGCTATTTTACAATATTTTTCGTGATCAAACTGGCGTTGATAAGAACACTTATATGATGGTTCCACATTATATCTCAAAGAGAAATTATCACGAGATGAAAATTTGTGCGTTACCTGCCACACAGATGTTTTTGCTCATTCTTTCTTTTCCCTTACCATTAGAGAATGGAACCGTCTGGACAGTTCAATTATCAGTTCACCTCCTAACATGTTTTTCTTGGTTTTACAAGATTCTTGTTAGCGTTAAGTATCTAATTTTGTGGTACTATTCTAAGCATGCATTGTATTGATTTTTTTGTTTGTTTTGTTGTAACTCCCTAAAATAATGCCTCTGGGCAATGCAGGTATATGCATAAATAAATAAATAAAGTAAAAAGCATTTTTGTGCAATGTACTTCAAGTAAATTGATCGAGACACGACATACTTTAACACAAAGCGCAGGAAGTATCCCATGATCGAAAACCCGGCATGATGCCTTAAAGGGGTACTCCGCCGATTTTTTCATGGTCCCCGATTTGCTTGAAATTTTGCTAAACTCGCCAAACAACATCGCCAAAATAGTATCCCAAATATTAGGTCAAAATAATTTTTTTCACTAAGTTATTGAATTTACAATTTTGGTCCTCCGTGTTTTTCAAACTGAAAGTCTCTACTGGCAACAACGAAAAAGTGACGTCAGTGGAAGTGCAGGGGATCACTCTTTGGACTGTAGAATTTGTTCCCAACTGATTCGAAGCAGCTTCATGGTGTCAAATGAATGCTTTGGAAGCTCGATCCAGTCCCCGCACGGAACAAATGATTGGCATATTCTATTTTTTAGACTGCTCGCTCGACTGGCAAGCCTGCCCTTCCACTGACGTCACGGCACTGAAAAGTGCGGGTATATTTGAATGTTGGTTTTAGCATCATTTTCATTTGCCGATTTCGCAGTAACTATTATGAATTTCGCGATACTAAATAGCATACCGGAAAGGGTAAAGGCCGGGGAGTCATAAAATATAGTTAGCTGAGGTAGCTCAAAAATCGGCGGAGTACCCCTTTAAAGGGACACTGACAGGGTATTTACGCTCGCCAAGGTTTTTATTTGTACATGACACATGAGAGCCGAATTACTCGGAACACAATTTGCAGATCAAAATTCGTTTTCTTTCGACCCGAAACCGCCGGTCGAGAACTGGCCGATTTGAGTCGCACTTACTCTCTTCTTTGTGGGCACGTGCCAATTTCTATGGTTTAGACACAAGCACCAAAGATAATCAAAGTCGTAGGTCATCGAAGACACGCACTCAATACTAAAAATTGACAGAAAATATTATACCCATTTTTTGTGGCTTCTAGAAAACAGCAAATACGTTGACAGAAAAAAAAAAAAAAAGTTGCACAGCAACATGATTATGGCAATGCTCTCCTCTATTTAAACATGAGGAAGAGACATACAAAGGGGGATCTTCCCCATGTTTACTTACTGTTACTAACACGCTCGTTTTGTACTCTCCTCTATATTTCTTCTTCCTCCCCTGTCCAGTTTCAAGCAGTTGAATTTTTTTTTACTTCATTACAAATATATGAGGCGCTGTAGCAAAATATTTATTGGGTAATCTCCTGACACCATGTTAAATCGCTGGCAAAAAAATTAAAAAAAATATTGTTGGGGAGAGGGGGGGTGTCAGTGTCCCTTTAAAGTTTAAACTATCCACATCCCTGCTGACAGTTCCAATTAGTCATCTCGAACATAATATGAAAAAGTTACTTCGAAGCCAGGTACTCTTATTTCAGATTCTTGGAATGTATTTACACTCTTGGAATGTATTTAAAGCAAAATACAGGTGACAGCTTCAGATAATAACAAAATTTTTGCTTATCCAAAACAAAAAACATTTCATCATCCGGCTGCGTGCGACTTTCAAAATAGAAGAGTGCAATGTGAACTGAACTGCTACTGCATGAAGGGTTCTACGTCGAATGTTCCTGATCATCTAACAACTTTTAAATTTGTGGTGTTTTTTTTGCTAACTATGCACACGCTCAGACGTGACGCAAAGCATTCCAAGCGTGGACACTTTCGCTCAAGGCCACAGGTACGAGAAAGCAGTCATTGTTGTTTGACCTTAGTTGAAGGCGCTTTCGAAATAGATGCATATTACGAGTGTCACACGGATCATGCTCCAGCAATCTACAGGGGGGGATATCTCGGAAGCGCAAACATCCAGAGTAGAGATAACCCTTCTATTGTAAATCGTATCGCATGAGACAGCGATGATCGGCCCGCTGGCATACACACCCATCCTTCGGCAAGATGTGCTCGATCTCGACTTGGTGATAGGCAATAAGCTCAGATGTTTTGCTGGCAAACGTCTGAAAAAAAAAAGATAACAAAAACAGACAAAAATAGTTAGACAGTGTCTTATCGGAATGTAGTAAATCGCGCTGAGTTATACCCCTGTCAGACGGGCACTTTGAATGTCATTTACGCTAAAGGCCTTTAGGATTTTCAAATGACATTTAAGTCGTGTCGTGTCAGACGGGCAACTCAAATGTCATTTAGGTGATGTCTATCACGATAGCAGTCTGTTGTTAACCCGGCAAACTAGTGTTCATTTTATTGTTTACTAAGTAAATAAAATGTAATGAATTCTTAGAACATTGAATTCAAACACGGTGATGAAAACTAAGTACACGTTCTGACGGAGACAAGGTGTTTTGCGGCAACTATGACACGACGTCACCAATCCAAACTAATCCGTAGCCGTAGCCGTTCCGCCGCTTGGCTCATCTGCTTTCAGAAATCCGTGCACCTTCCTCGCCGTTGTTCCTCGCGCTCTTTCGTTCTTTGCCGGATTCGTATACCCCGTTGACGTTTACGTCTGCGATTGATTCAAGCGAAGACCGTGACCGTGTAGCGATGGAGCCTGCTGACGACAAAGATCGTAGTGCGATGGCCCGGAACTGCCGGAACGTCGGATCGCGTTCCTGACGCGCAACTGAGACCGCGAGTATATTAAACAAATATATCGCAAAAGGTGTGCGAGATATACACGTTATAAGCATTTTTTTCTAAAAATAATTGCTACAAGCATTGTTTTCAATTGTATTTACATTATTTACAATGTTTTATTTCAATTCGCAGAACTTGCGCTGACCGCTGTTGACGAGACTACACATTTACGAGCCGTAAATGAGTTTGGGAGAACTCAGTTGAGCTCGAATGTCATTTAAGTCAAATGTCATTTAAGTTCCCGTGTGACACTGCCTAAATGACATTTACACTGAATGTCATTCGGGGTAAATGTCATTCGAGATGCCCGTCTGACAGGGGTATAAAGTTGTTTTCAAGTTTCCTCACTTGTAAAACGAGGAGAAAAGCGCCCAGGCGAAAATTTTCAACCGGGACCAGTTGGTCCCAGCTGCAACTGGTTTATGGAACAATTCCCAGTTGCAACTGGTCCCAGTTGGAGCTGTCCAACTGGTCCCAGTTGGAGTTGGTCCTTAGCTGGAATTGGTCCCAGTTGCAACTGGTCCCAGTTGGAAGTTGGTCCTAGTTACCGCTGGTGCCAACTCCAGTGACAATGAAACACAGTAATAAAATGGAAGGTTGACAGTCTTTATTGTCAAAAACTTGGAGAATAAAACTAAATAATAGGTTGGTGACGCATACGCTCCGGGTTTAGCCACTTGCTTGAGACGACTGAGTCGCTTTTTCAGAGGTAGTATTCGTGAGATGAAGGAAGATCGGCTGCTGGCGTCTTTGAGCACGTCTCCCCATCGCGTGAAGAAAGGTGCTCACCCGTGTTCCCGCCTTGCGCAGCTTGAAGTCCCGATAGGATGCGGTAGCGCTCACCTGCAATCCAACATTTCCAACTGCCTCTGTCACAACAGTCGGAATATTTCGAGGTAGACCTCCCGCCATTTTCGCACGCTCTCCGCGGCGTTTTAAATCCGCCCGGTCTTTCCTGGATGCTCCGATCGCTGAACCGCATCTTTCCATCCTCGAAGTTCACGCTGCCGCCATGGTGTGTACAGTTGCGTCCTAAAGAAGCGCAGCTATAGTTTTGACATTTCCATAACGACGCCTACTTCGGCGATGGCGACATGGCGACCCTTCTCTACCGCGTCGCGACTTCTACGGCGCGGCGGCGTCGCATAGGCAGCGCCATCTGTCGACAGCGCGTACCACTAATCCGACACCCTCATTGCCCCGTGCGGCTGGCTAGCTCTGATTGGCCAAAGATAAATCCATTTATTAAAATTAAGAAAAACAAATATCGCAGGTATTTAAATAAATGTTTTAATATATTTTAATAATGCACTAAATGTTCATTTAGGTAAACACATTTTGTCACCTAATTATAATTTCCAATTAAAAGAAATTATTTAGTTAATTAATATTTTATTATTATTTTTATAAAATATAAATCTACCTATTAATTAAATATTTCCCTATTTGTATATATCTAAAGATGTAAGTGTTTTTAGTTTTCCTCATTATCAAAGTCAATACACCCCCAACTTGTCAAAATTGCTGCCCCGTGTGAACTGGGAACGGGAAAACCATTTGAAGTCCGACTGGGAATCGCTCCAACCAGTTACTTCCTAACTGGTCCCAGTTCACTCCATCGACTCCATTCCCAACTGGGAGCCAAACCAGTTGACTCCCAACTGGGAATGGTTCAGACCAGTTGACCCCTCAGCTGGTCCCAGTTGACTCCTATTTATCCCAGTTGGGCGACCAGTTAGTCCCAGTTGATTCCCAGTTGGGACCAGTTAGTCCCAGTTGAAACCAGTTGAGGTGCCAACTGGTCCCAGTTAGAAATTTTCGCCTAAGCGCTTTTTGCGATTTCTTTTTGTAAAAGCGGAGAGGAGACCGATTTTAGGGGTTTTGTTCAAAAAAATAGCGGAAGGTGGCCTGCTTACACACTGAACACATCGGGGTTAGAAGTTTGCAGCCCCGTTGGTAGGGCGGTGAGCGAGCGAAAGTGCTTGAACGACGCGGACGACCGGCTGAAAGTGCGGCAGTATAAATTTGCACAGTTCAGCAGGTGTTAAACTAGGGAGACGCGTCCGAGCAAACGTACAGCAAAGGCTGCTGGAACATGTTTCTGTCTCGAACAGAACGCAGCCGACAGAGTTCCAACAGCGAACACGTGCTTTCGGCGCAGACTCACCAAAAAGCGGGTGCTGCTGGTTCCCTGGTCGATGGCCCCAACGAGTGGGCCATGCTTGCCGCTCACGATCTTGGTTGGGGAGGCCATCGGCTGCGCCTTGGAATGCTGGTTCATCGCTGTTTAGTCCCGGTAAGTTCGCACGAATACGTAACCGGAGGTGCAACCTGTACGCAATCATCACTTACCGCATGCGAGCACGTACTTTACGATGCAAACGTGACGCGCACCACCTGTACTTTGTAGAAAGCCGGCAAGCAGCGGAGAACACTTCTTTTTTTGCGTAACTTTGCGGACAGTGTTTGCGGAGCAAGCACCGAATGCCGCCAAACTTAGCCAAATACGTTTTTTCCGCCAGGTGTCCCTTACATCTTTTTCTTTTCTTTAAGTTGTTATTCGTGATGAAATGCAAAGACAGTGCTTTTCAATGCTTACATATTCGAGAAAACCTGGAGATTGAGCACTCTGATCGATCGGATCCAGGGTGGCATGACGTCACAGGCTAGCCTCCGCAAGGCAGCTTTTCTGAAGCCGCTCTCCCCTACCCTCCTCACATTTTTCCGAAACGGCGCGCATCTCGGGACGAGCCGGTCCCGGCACGTGACTTTTCGGCAGGTTCTAGTAGAGGCGCTATTATGGTGAGCCTAGTACGTTCAATTTACGGCGCAGGCAGTTAGCGCGGAGGCTGTGGGTGTCGATTTGTAGCGTCTGCTTGTCTTTCTTTTGCCTTGTATTTACGGAATAGGCAGAGCGCGGAAGCGGTGGGTGTCGGACTTGTAGCGTCTGCTTGTCGTTCTTTTGCCTTGTATTTGCGAAGTAGGCAGTGAGCGCGGAGGCGGTGGGTGTCAGTCTGCTTGTCGTTCTTTTGCCTTGTATTTGCGGAGCAGGCAGGAGGCGGAGGCGGTGGAGTGTCGGATTTGTAGCGTACCGTTTGTCGTTCTTTTGCCTTGTATTTCTGACCGCTACGGATAGGCTTGAAATGCGGAATTTTAGAACTAAAGCAATTTCTTTGCGGTGCACCTACGCCGTTGTGAATCTCTAGGGCGCAGGGTGCAAGTCGAGCGGCCGCTTGAAGCAGCGTCTCAGCAGAGTCGACTGTCTCAAGAAAGGCTTCACGCGCTCCAACCTTGACAGTGCTTTAAGTCCGTCTCAGCTGAGACGCTGCATTTGAGCGAGCAGTGCTCCTGGGCAGCGCTTCCGTGCGCTTCAGTTTTCTCTTCCGCGAGCGATTGCAAAAAAATGAAGAACCTTTCTTCTGGCGAAAGCGCACGAGAGCAGCAGACGCCGTCGACTGATGCCTTCGGTAACGAGAAATGATTTAGCGATGCGAGGCGTCCGCTCGAAAATTCGGAAGATCTACATAGAAATGAAAACGAATCATAACTCTCCTCCTGCTGTGCTAGTGGGATATCAACTTACCTTGTTGAGGCAGCTTCATATTGTCGCCGCGAGTATGCCCAGATACGCTTGTTTTGTAGTGTTTTAAATCACCTTTATTTACATTAGGAACCATTTCGAAAGTTAAACAATATACGCAACACTTTATTTACAGCATAGCTTGATTTGCAACACAACATTGACTTGTAAAATAGCTACGTGTGCCTCTTCAGACGGACAAAATAATTACAAGGTTGACAGAAGACATGGTAATCAGTGAGTGCTCCGCTCGAAATCCTCGGACTGGAAGTCGCCGAGCACATCACGCTATTGTTTGAGGGGGTCCAACCGCTTCCTAAACCTTCATCGGTTGCGACACACGCCGTCTCGGAAACTGGGAGCCTATTCGGAAGCGATATATATAATTTTGAAGTTCCATCAGCAAGGGTGCACGCACTGCAGATGAAACGAAACACCAGTGGGCGACTTACCAATTCGACCGCTCGGACCGAGTACTGCAATTTCCCCGCACTGCACAATCCCATCGCGGTTAGAAACTCCAGTAGACGATTCGTCCACAAAATCAAGGGCGACCGCCGCGAACGCAAACACTTTGCAAGGTGACTCTTCGATAGAGACTACACCTTTGGTCTCGTTCTCCGTCGTCAGAACTGTTGTTCAGGCGGTGCTCTGTGTTATCACGCGGATTTCACGCTTCGGTGGTTCGCAGACTCCGCATCCGACGATCTCGGCACGCCGCGCGTCCTCCTCGGTCGGCTCCGTCCGTCTTGCAATGTTAAACGCCAAAACAACAGACCGACAGGAACCAACCCGCCGTCCTTCCACTCGGCAGTTTCGACGCCACGTAGCTCAAATCCCACCGAACGAGGTTGAATTTTAGAGTATACTCCAACCTGGTACTCGGGCCGACTTTTTTATGAGCTAGGCTTCAAAAAAATCACGTGATGCCATCCCCGATCGGATCGATCGGATCGCCCAGCACTCGGCAACGCGCCACTTCCGGCCGCCATGACAGAGGATAAAAATACTTCCGGTTCTCCTATGTTTAGCTCTTTGTTTCGTTGTGGGTGTGCTCGTGCTTTCGGCTCTCGGTCCTTTAACGAGCTATTGGGGACTAGTCATTTTATAAATGTACTCAACCCTCGTTGGGAGTACTGCAACGTTGGAGTACTGCAACTGTACGCTAGAGCTTCGCTTTGCCAGTGGGAGTGCGTACCGTCACTCGAAGCCATTGATCTCTCGAAGCACGGGAATCATGGCTTGGGCGCGCCCTGCTGGGCCGCTTTCGTCAGCGTACGATCTAACCAACGGATCTAACTACAAAAACGCTAAAATGCCTGCAGTGTTGTGCTTCCGGCTGTACGATGCGCACCGGCACGGTTCAGACTTTCATGAAGCTCTTTAGATTCTCGAGACGAGGGACGACGTCGAGCTTGGGCGATCGCAGTTCGACGCGTCAACTTCCTTCCCACGTTTCAGTCTAGTCCAGACGCAGGCGATGCACAAACGCGAGCTCCGGCTTTCAGCGTCCCTGCCGAGCACGCGCCTCGTGCAATGCAAGCACTGGTTCAGGGCCACACGCTCGCGCTCGTAGCATCGGCTGCGTCTGGACCCAAGCTGAAACGAAGTAGCTATGGCACGGGGATATGCAGCAAGCATTTCACAACGGTGAGCGCTTGCTACGAAATTTAGCTTAATTTAATCTTTTCGTATCGCAAGCGGTGTTCTTTGTTAACCTGTCGTGGTACATTTGCTAAGTACTTCATCTTGTTTGGCGCTATCTGTGACTGAAGTGACTGAAGCAAGAAACATTGGGTATGCCTGGAAGTGGCATTGTTTAAACTAGGTGTCGCGAACTTTCTGTCGAACCGGATTTTTAGGTCGAACTTTCTGGTTCGACTGGGTCGAACGATTCGACGAACCTTCGAACTTTTCACGAGATTCGACCGGTTCGACTTTGTGGACAGTGTGGCCAGACCTTGATACAAGCATGACTAGGTTTGAATAATTTGTTTTTTTATATAAGGGGTTATTTTATTTTATGAACAGTTGCAATTAAAAGAAACCAATTCTAATTACTGAAGAAGTTAAGAACTTAATTTCTTAGTACTGTATTAACTGAAATAACCAATCAGCAGTGCCCTTAATTCATACCTTAGCCATCACCATCCAATCCGAAGCCAACTGGCCAGCCTGTCGCGCATGCGCACACGAGTCGAACCCCAATGCAAGGTTCGTCGAACATTCCACTAAAAGCTCGAAAAAGTCGAACCTGGCCGAACTCGAACCTCGGCCGGTTCGCGACACCCCTAGTTTAAAGGGACAATGAAGGCAACTTAGGACATCTTTCTGGCGATTGAACTGGGCTCCAGGCACGTCCTCAGGCCACGTTGCCCAAATTTCAGCCGAAACCGGCGCTTGTGTGCCGCGCAAATCAATAAAACAGTCGCGGTAATAATTGCACTGGATCGACTGGGGCGACGCCCCGAGTTGCGGGGAAGCAGAGAAGCTGAGCTCGCGTGACCGATGCGGGGCCAAGAGCGCGACGTCACAAGCGGCGCGTCAGCGATTGGTCGCCGACGCGCCGCTTGTGACGGCCAGAACGGCCAGATCGCCGCCGCTTTCCCCTCGGCATCCCCCGCGTCCGTCCTTCGGCATGCGGGCCGCTCGTTGCCGGCTGTGCCGTTCCGTCGGGTGATAGCAGAGGCCGCCGCGCACGCACTCCCGTTCCGTTGGTGTTCGGTTACTGAACGGAAGCTCGAACTCGCTCGCGAGAGCGGCATTGCCGTCCATGTTGACAAATTCGGCGAAACGACCGCGCCACCGCGCTGCTATAACCTCACCGCGGTAACCAGAGTCTCGACGCCCTAAATGCTACCGGTACCGACATCCACATGTGACGTCACTCCGTACGTCACCTCCGTTTTCGGAGTGCCCCAAAACGAGAAACGCAGATAGTTGAGTTTCGGTTTCTTCAGTTCTTTCGTAGGTATAGAAATATGCGTCACAAATGTCTATAAAAATTTAGGCAGTATGCCAGGTTCCCAAAGCCTAAAACACAATTAAAAAAGTAC
>JAZHYW010048669.1:0-10456 GCA_037355805.1 Ixodes ricinus
TAAACGACTTATTTTTCGAGGCTCTATATTTGGTGATTTAGGTCAGAGCTGAAGTTTTGGAATAATTCGGGGTTCTTATTTTCGCGACGAGGTGGCATCTATATATAGATTCAAGTATATTTACTCTTTACATGAATTATTCGCGGAAACTTTTTTGCGCGAATTGTAGACGATTCCCGAAATGGGCGAAAATTATTTCCTTTCGAATATTAAGTCGCGTAGAGTACATAAAAACGTCTACAATGCGTCACGCACACGGTGGGGCGCTATATATTTTCGGAAAGATCCAAGGGTCACAAAGGGGACTTGATGCTGATCACTCTAGTGTAATAAGAAGTATGGGCCTCACCTTCTGGTTCTTGTACATCTTTCCTCACTTCTTCTTGATAATGGAATCTGGCAGTGAGCTTGTGCTCAGGGGTGGTTGTTTTTATTTTTTCATTTACCCATAATACGTGCAGTCCCTACACAAGTGTCATTAATATTTAATTCCGTTTGCTAATAAACTTGTTGGGGATAAGAGCAAGAAATGTTTTTAATGTCAAGACAGAAGAATAAAACTACAAGTGCGTTTTCAGTAGTCAGCAAATGGGAACACACTGTGTCGTCCTATTAGAAATAAAAATATGTTTGAACTAATTTATTATTTATGTTCACAAGCTTCAACAATGCAGGTATATTTATCGTGGCACATGCCAACGGTCATTAAATCCTCCTCTTAAGGATGACTTGTCGAAATTCACGTTATCTTCTTAACTAATGCTGCGGTCTTGTTAATGTTCAGACAAAAGGAAATCAAATCATGTTCCAGAGCTGCTTTTTATGCAATGATGTTTTTTATTTTCATTCATTCGTCCCTTAAATGGGCACTAAATGCTGTTGGAGATCATTGTTTTATTGTCATAGCTCAATCTACAAGCTCTAAGCATCCTAAAAAACCAAAAATTGCATTCAGGCGTGGGCGGTTTGCCTATTAAACAATTTATCAAAGATTGCGACACTTAAGGTTGTCGCAGAACGACAGATGGTGCGTGCTACCGAACCGTGCTGAATATGATCGAACGACGCGCGGCGCTTGTCAGCCACTCACGAGCGATGGGTTACCGCGTGGACGAGCGTGGTCGGCCATTTGTCCACGTGGGAACCTTTCGTTCGAGAGTGGCTGATAAGCACCAACCGTTGTTAAACAGTATTCACCAGGGTGCTTTAGAGCCATCCGTCGTTCTGCGACAATGGTAAGTGTCACAATATTTTCTCACTTTTTTCATATTCAAATACAGCTCATAGAATGTAATTTTGGTTAATTTGTAAAGGACCTTAGAGCTCGTAGATGGAGTTATGACCATAAAATGACGATTTCAAGAGCACTTCAGTTCTTCTTAATGTTGATTTGCAGGGGCCCGTAACGAAAGAAGAGCTTTATTTATAAAAAAATTAAGTACTCCTTAAAATTGGAATGAAGCTTGTTTTGCTTTTTTTAAGGAAATGCCATGTTTATATTTAACAAATACCAAAATGCTATCACACCCCTTTAGTGAAAGTTGACCAATCCGCAAAGCATATGGCACGTCCTTCTGAAATGCGTACTGGCAAGGGCTTAAGGCTAATTCATTGCCGCTCGACTGACGTTTAGTCCACATGGCAACTAAGGCACGCATTTGTCGTTCGATAGTTTAAAGAGACGTTATCGCACAACCAAATTCCCGCGAGTCTTTGAAACGAAAGCCCAAAATATTGAGAAATAGAAAGCCTACCAAAAACTATCTAAACGAGAGATCCGTAAAAAAAAAAAAGAATTATTTGGTCTAACCAAGGGGAGAAAAAAAAGAATAGGGATCTTTCAACAATCTTCATCCATAATGCATAGGGAAATTTTAAATTTTCTACGACTACGACGCCTCGATGTTGTAAGAGCTTTGCTCGCTCCGTCAACCTTTCAACGACTAGCGAGAAACAAAAAAAGAAGAGTGGAAGCCCTTGATTCATTCTTCGCGCGATGTCTTCATTGAATTACGGAACGTCCCGCCTCAACACCGATAAAAGACGGCAAAAAGCCAGCGAAAAAAAATTAAATCCGGGGCATATTTTTGCTTTCGCTTGCCTAGAGATATGCTCCATTGCTTAAGAGTAGTAAATTCTAACAAAAGAAAGCGATAAAAAAAAATTCCCATACAAAAACTAAGTTATGTAAGTTTCGAGACTAGTAAGTGCAAGATATTGCTCGTCTGCTTCTGCATAAGGTTGAAAATGTCTCCGGAATGCATTAGTTAAAGTGCTTTGCCGAATGCCAAGAAATGCGGTGGGAAACTAAGAGAGAGGAGGATATCAGAGCGCGAGGGGACATCTGAGTGCTGAGCTTGAAATCATACACAAAAAATAGCTGCCGCTTTCTCTAGTTACTATCGTCTTCGAATCCGAGTACACAAGAGCATCGTCTGCCCTATGCATCGTTGTCATGGGTTTGAACGTGTTTGATAAGTCAGCAGAGACAAAGGTAGCTACTCTTTGCATATATGCGGTCAACCCACTATAGTTCCGACCAGAGCTCGGTGCTTTGATGGTCCCGCAGGCTCTTTTCTCCTTTTCTCCCTTAGCTTTCCACCGAAAAGGTATGCGGCTGCTTACCCCTGAAGGTGTGGGTAATCCACCTTTACCGGTCGACACACCGATGTTTAAGACGCCCCGGAAAAGGCTCCACCTGTAACGGCGCGTCTGGACCGAGGACGACGCCCGAACGTGTAAAATAGCGCGTACTACACGGAGCTTGCTCAAGCTCTTGCAAAATGGCCGGCGCCAACGCGCTGAAAACCAACGTTCTGAAGGTTGGTTCACACTGGACCGTTTACTTACGCTGTCTTAAGTTACGCATCAGTCACCGAAACATTCGCGGCTCGAATGTTGCATGCCAGGTTGTATTCCTGAAGTGGTATAGCCACGCTTAATATGACGCACAGACGTCCGTTGACTCGTGGCATAACCGGACGCACATTTTCGCAGCGTAATGTCAAAAAGAAAAGAAAAAAAAAACGGGCCGTGTGAAATAAATTTACTGGTTTCTGTGGAAGTAGCGCCGTTGCCTCTTACTCCTGCTTGCCGGGCATGAACAGATACTAACATAGAGACGACCAAAAACTCGCAAGACGATTGGGTAATCGGTCTCCGTTGCCGTGGCGCTGTCCATTTCGGTCCGTCAAAATCTGCGAAGCATCTAGGCCGTTCTAAAACCAGTTTCACAGCGTTCACCATAAATCATTATCGTACTGAAGGCGTTCTCAATTCAAAAGCGAAATGAGAAAGCTCGTGGTCATGACGTGCTGCGGCACCGGGTGTGATGACTCCAAGCTTGCACAGTGCTTTCTAGCACACCATGGAATTTGATATTTCTAAGTGATGATAAGTGCCATCACGGCACTCATTGCCCACGAACGCTAATTCAAATATTGGTCGACGGATTGATTGTTGACGTGCCCATACGTCCGAGTGACGCAGTGATCTTGTCCGATAGGTGAGCGCGGTTTGGCCGACGTTCTTGGGCATCGGGTAAACATCACACTGAAAAGGTGGAGATCTTTCGAAAGAAGGAATGAAACACTAGGCTATATTATAAAAGTTTCGTACGGAAAAGGAGGGTTTTGGCTTTCTACCCTCCCAAACTAGCTATCGATTGGCGTACTAGACGATATGCGATTAGTAAAATCCCACTTTTACCCAGTCGAAACTTTATTTGGTGGTCCCATAACGTCGCCGTGTCGGCCATAAGGACCTTCGCACGTAATCTGGATTGGAGTCCCATGATGAATGGTCTCGTGTGATGGGTTTGCTCTGCTCTAATGAGACTTCTGGATAGCTTAGTACGAATAGGTCCATGATGTCCTACGTGTCTGCACTCAGGGTTTCTGCAGGTTGATGACACAGGGACAGGAATTATGCAGCAGACACTGCGCACTGGCCCGCTGAGGCGAAATGAAGCATCAGGGCCCTAACTAATGCGGGGAAAAAGTGGCCTTCTCATCATCGCGAAGAGTTTGAAGGACACCAAAGGCGTGTTCCTCGCGAGATTGTTGGATGCATCGAGAACAAATTTCGGGCGTCGTCCCAACTGTTGGCCGATGTGCTAGCACCGAAAAGGTTTGCCTAGGATTCAAAGTTCTCCTCACTCGTGAAGATTTCCGGCAGGACAGGGCTTGTCGATATTGTTGCCATTCCACCGCTGCCACAACTTGTAACAGGCCGAAGATTTTCTTAAGTTGACTTTGATGTCAGGCTTAGAAATCCCATTCACCGCATTCGAATTTTTATTGCACGCGCCACCTCCTTTCTTTAGCGCTTTGTCCTTGGTCCACACACGCCGTTACATACTGATATGCGAAAACAAATTATACACGCTCTTGCGCTGCTTTTTCAACAAAAGAAAATTTGTAACATTAGGTCTTAAAGGAAACATGAATATTCAGAACAGGTTGAAACAACTTTTAATGGGAAAATCGAGAACTTTACGCCACTTTCGAGTAAACGTTTCCATTCATGCTTGTGATTCAAAAGGCAAGGATGAAAATATTAGCCGGAGTTATTGATGGGTCAATAATCGCCATAGAAAATCGTGTTTTTGTAGAGGTCCTGGCAATTCGCCTCATTAATTTCACACCAATTCACTATATTAAAGTACGCTTTCGACACTGGAAGTAATTTTTCCAAGATATTGAAGCGAAACCCCCACTGACCAAGGCTTATGTTTGTTGCAGTGTAACTTAAAAAAATAAATGAAACACGAGCTTTTCTTTTAATCTTGCTTTTCCCAAAACATGATGGCGCACATCACGGAGGTAGCAGTTTAGCATATACAAAGAGTGATCATTTTTGAATGACGCTCAGGGATTCGACCCAATCTTGCGTGACAGCTCGGCTTGCGCACGTGTTAATCAATTTCTTCACAAGGAATCGGCTGTTGGCTGGTGTCAAATGGCTCCAATTACGACAGCAGCCGAACCCTAATGATGTTTGGAACTCCGCATGTGCTATTTGCTCGGTCAACACCGGCGCGTGGCCATGTTTAATATCATCCGGTAGTGCGTGACGCTTTCGGAATGCTACACTCTTCCATAGTCAGATACAAGTTAAGCATACATGCGCCAGAAGGTCCTCCCACTTCGCCGATTGCCACCTGCGAGTGTTCCTCCTCGTGACGCGAATGTAGCTCGCTACAAAGGAGCACGTTGCGCTGAAGTCACGCGACATTTTTCATCACGACTACTGCCTTCCCTGGTCGGTACTTGGACGTTTCACTGCCGTGGCAGGTACGTTGTGGTGTTCATTTGAAACATTATAAACTCGTATACTCTTACTATCGCAGAACGTTCCAATAAGCTATTCTATTTCCTAAAGGTTTAGCAGACCTACAAAAGGCACCTGAACGCAATTAAGATGCATGGTATTATCGCGCACGGGCCGACAATTTATCATATCTAAGTGTAGATGAAAGCACGAAGTAATGCACATTCTCTGGCTGGATGTTATCCATTTTTTAAGATAAGCATACAAAAACGCCTACTGTATCCACAATTGTGTGACCCAGAAGATTAACCGATCTGTATAATGGCTGAAATTGAAGCTATCCGTCATAGTCTTATTAGCAAACAAGAGCTTTGTTGGCACTTGAAATACTTCCGAAATGTAGTATTTGCAACTGAAATCGGATGTGTATTTGATTAGGCTTAGTGTTTAAGACTCATCATGTTTAGCCTCAGCCAAAAAGCTTTTGTTCAAGTCAAAAAACAGATTACAGAAGTTAGAAAACAACTCACTTTTTAAAAGAATAATAGAGAGCTTCACGTTATTTTTTGTTTTTGTTATATGCCAAGCTTGCAAACGAAAAAAAAAAAACAATTCTACGCAAATTTGATGCTATGTATAAAAAAATCAGCAGAACCCCATCCTTTGGGGAATGATTATCTACGTTAATGCGAATAGCATCAAACGGTGCGGAGTTATGCGCGTTCGTCAGGTGGCCGGCACACTCCAGATACGCCAGCCCACTCTTGAGGCGATTCTAAATTTGTTGACACTTTCACAGCCCTGCGCACGATCTCCGCAGCCCAGCACGTGCGTTTGTGTCACTTAGGAAGGCGAGCAAAGCACGCGCCATACGCACAAACACTCAAAATGGTACCGACCAGACTTTCTGGCGTCTCAGCTAGTCTCAACCAACGGTACTCTAAACGGTTGTTTATATCTTTACATAGGACGCGCTTACAGCGCTGTCACCAACTACAGTGCGCGCGCGTTCCATGCACGAGGGCTCATTCCGCTCTCGTGAGGCTGAGCACGGCCGCTACATCACCCTCTCCCGAGCGCGGGAGAGGGTGAGCTAGCGGCCGTGCTCAGCCTCGCGAGAGCGGAATGAGCCCTCGTGCATGGAACGCGCGCGCACAGGTAGCTGTGACAGCGCTGTAAAGCGCGTCCTATGGTAAAGATATAAACAACCGTTTAGAGTGCATTGAATGAGTGCCTTCATAGCTCTGTGGTTAGCGCGTCTCGCCTGCTGATCAAAGGGTCAACGGTTCGAATCCCAGCCGGCGCCGGTCTTTTTATTTATTTATCGACCCGCGGCGTAAGAGGTTAGATAGCCAGATAGATAGATAGATAGATAGATAGATAGATACATAGACGAAAAGTGTGAAGTATCCAAAGAATGCTATTCGCATTAATAGTTCCTATTGCAAACACGCGAAACCCATAGCAACTGGATATCTAATTCTTCCTTCATAGCGAAGGTCGTATACGAAATATGCCGCCTGTAGACATAACGTTTCATCGAATACCGGGGCGCTCACCAACCTTTACCGCTATCGAAAGAACTTCTGATGCGTGATGAGAGGAGAGCTGGGGAAGATGCGACGCAAGACCACTATCTGAACGAGCATAAGGATAATGCCTATAATTACCCGCTTATGCGCATGTATTGATTTCACGATGTTTCATTGTCATCGTAGAGCGGGAAGGACCGTTTTTTTCCATCGCGACAGCGATGTTGTAATATCTGCTATGATCGCATTTCCCGTACATCATTTTTGTTTTCCAGCCGCGAAGGGGAAAGGTTAGGACAGGAACGGCGCACCACTCGCTGTTGCGAACATTCGCGCATCCTAGGGAAAGCGGGAAGCTGGCGCCACCTGATATACTGGCATGAAACTGGAACGCTCGTAATGGTTTCAATATCTTCTCGATGGATGGCGCTCGCCGCGTCGTTTTCCCGGGTTTCCCAGGCTCGCTTCAGAAGGAAGGCAACTTTTCCAGCAATTTTGAGGTTGCTGGCTGGTTGTTCCCTAGCTTTTCTCTAGATCGACACGAATTGCTGAGATCGGGTCCGGCTACGAAACGAGACGAGCAACGCGAACAACTCGGAGAGGACGTTTGAAGCGGCAGCAGCCAATCAGGGACGCAGTATTTTCTCGTGGCACCCCTGTGGTTGTTATGATGACAGCTAAAGACTTGGTTCTGGTTTGAAATTTATCGTTTTTGGAAATAAACCTTTTTTAGAAAGACGAGTTAGTATTCTCAACGCCATTCAAAGAAATAAAAACACGCTTTTGGCGCGTAGCTGTGCGTCTAGATAGTGCAAGAAAAAATCAAATTGAATGATGATAATGGTAAGCCGTAGCAATTCGGTTGCTGCGTCTGAATGCGGGCGGCCCGTGCTGTTCGTGTTGCGATGTCAAGTTGCTGGGCGAAATTCCCCCGTCTGAAGCGGGCCCTCGAGTTGACGACTGCAACGAAATGGAACCGTCTGAATAATAGAACTAAATCCCTGTATATCGGCGGATTACCCGCGGATCATCCACGAATATCCGCAGTAAACTGGCGGACTCGGAAAACAATAAATAAGGTTTGGCAGATTGCGGATCGGATGCGGATGTCCGCTGGTCCGGATCTACATTTTTGTCGCGCCCCATGAACGTGTGCGACCCAACAGTAGAGAGTGAATAAGTGGGTGATATCATGAAGGGAGGGCGCATCATCGAATGTATCGCGGGAGCAAGCAACTTTTTTATATAAAAAGTGCCAATCAGGAAAAAATTTGTTCTTTACGTCATGAAAGATTTGATTCTCACCAAAGGCCACTTTAGAACGTTCTATCTCGCCAAAAGTGCTGTCCTCTGAAAATGTAAAAAATGCAGGAGCATCAATCGTCCACGGAAAGCGTGATCATGTTTTGCAAGGAATGAATTCAAAGCGTTTTCTTGGCAAAGAAAACCCAAAAGATACAAGACACAAAACGTTTATGCCTACAAATTATTGCTGAAGCTTAAAACATTACTTAGCCCAGGACAAATTGCTAGTTGGATTGAAGCATACCTTACCGATAGCAAACGGTTCGTCAAAGCTAACGGTCCAAGGATTCACCATTAACCACAGTTATTTCTGGATTCCCAAAGGGGTCCGTGATGCACACCTCTCTTTTTACATTATATTAACATAGTATAGACAGCATTGATGCAAACATTGTTCTGTTCGCATACGGCTGCATATTGTACACCAAAGTTAAAACTAAAGACCAACCAGCACACTTACAGGACAGTGCACTGCAAGTGATCAGTGACTGGTGTTCTGATTGGAAAATGGTTATTAAGCGCAAAAACAAAATCCCGTTGCATGACGATCAGTAATAAAAAAGTACCATGCGATTTCTCTACCGCATTCACAACACTCTCGTTAAAACATTCGAACAATAGAAATACGTCGGACTCCACTTTCAGCAGGAGCCTTTGACGGGAAACCCACATCGATTTTATTACCGGGCGTTTTCAGATAAAAGAGTCGAGACAACGATTTTTTTTTAATTTTTAATTTTCATTAATTTAATTTTCATTAATTTAATTTTTCATCTTTCATTAAAAATATATTTTGCTGCCTTCACGCCGAGAAAAAATCCTTGGTTAAAAAAAGATGTCTGCGATAAATATTTGTAAGTACCACACTCTCCACCACTTGTAAGTTTTGGCGTATCGCGCGATGTTGTAAATTCGGGCGGCTTCCGCTAAAAAAAAAAAAAAAAAAAAATTCTGGCTACGAGTTTAAAACTGTTTACTGACAAATTAGGCAAAGGAGGGATTGACAAGAACTATTAATCACCGAGTATTCGGGTCGTTATTTCGACAAACAATTTCGCAATCCACGGCGCATTGTGCAATAGCGCTCTGAATTGAAAATTTGTTTTTCTCCGTATCTCTAAAAGCCAAGGGTCTTCAAACGTTGCCAGCATGTCGCCGTGTATAGAGATGATATTTGCATGAAATATTGATGTCCTGGCTAGCGGGAGAAAATTAGGAATTGCTCACACAGACGTATTAAACTCTATATACGTTATTTTGAAAATCATTTAGAAAAAGGCCATCTTGAATACACAAGTTATTCTTTAAACTCTCCGAAATTCACGTTTGTAATATGTACTAACAGGATCTGCAAAAACATAGTGCAATATTTGTGTGGCTCTGAAGTTCTTAAAAGATAAATATGGCCCAATTGATCTCTAACGCGTTTGCCATAAATGGGGAGTGCACACACACCTTCTTCAGAGTATCAATAATATTAAAGAGCTTAAAAATGCTACGGAGTGGTCAAGGAAAAAGACCAACTGAGAGCACAAAGGTGGACGGCTTGATTTTTAAGCTAAAAATTCCCTAGTACATTTTTGTACAAGCTACACGAAAGTGCCCATGGATCGGATCGATCGGGAAGGCGCCACCTGTGTAACATGCTTCGCTGTGCCTGCTTCAACAGCCGGCGTGTAGCGTCTCCATCTACGCGACTCTAAGAAACGCAACCGGAGCAACTTTTCAAACAGATCAGCCTACAACCTTGGCGGTAACATGATATATAGGAGGTAGGGCGTGGCAGAACCTGAACCTGCGCCGCCTATGAACGCCAATAGATCCGCTGCCGTAAAAAACCGCACAGCGGGAAAGAAAAGAATTTTAATTGAACGAGATTGTTTGCAACTTAATTTATATGACAACGGCTAGGAGAATCGCGAAATCTAATTTGGGTATGCTCATGTGACCTACGTCAGTGATGGTGCAGCAAGCAACTTTAAGAACAAATACCAACTACACAAGCTGCAGAGCAACCAGTGCACGTCAGCGAAGTGTATTGTTTCTGTAGCTGGACTTCGGCAAGAGTGCCTGCTGATGGAATCGGGGGTGGTGTCGATCACCAGGAAACACTGTACAGCCTCCGACTGACCACCAAGTCGGTGATCCAGTCTGCGTCAGATATGCTTGCCCCCGCTGAACACTAAACTGCCGTGGGTGAAGCTAATCCGCCTCCCGCAAGCTAACGTCAAAGCGTCCAGGGACATGAAAGCAAAGAAGCGGGTCTCTGTTTTTCTTTTGCGTGGAATTCAGTCCTGTCACTTGACGGCGGTGTATGCGGTCAGGCACTTCGCAACCAAAGCTGTTTA
>JAZHYW010048670.1:0-10741 GCA_037355805.1 Ixodes ricinus
TACCGCACGTCCGGGAGCTTCCTGGCTCTGTAGACGACGACCATTCCCCGAAGTGAAGAACCCAGGGGTCCAGTGGAGGTGGGAGAATTGGTAACGTAACGAACGGTTTAATTACATGGTTGCGATACAGTCGTCAAATCCGAGAGAACTCCTGAGCAGCCTCGCGTCCGCCTTATATGGGGTCCGTTTTCTCCCTCACTCCCCGCCGGGGCAGCAGGTGCGCAGCAACAACCCGCCGTCAAGTGCGTCGTAGCAAAGTCCGCCGCGTCGTAGCCAGAAGTGCGTCGTAGCCATGGTCCTCCGCAATTGAGGTCATGCCTCTCTCCCTTCCAGAGCGCGCCGGCCCCGCACACACGTCCCGTTGACGTCACGGACTCGTCGAGACCTGTCTCTCCGCAGTTAGGCCCGGCCTCTCTCCCCTTCCGGAGCGCGCGCAAAGCCGCAGCACGCACACGCGTCCCGTTGACGTCACGGGCGCGTCGAGACCCTGTCTCCGCAGGCGCAGACACGTAGGCGCCGGTTCCGATACTCCTCGAGACTCGTTTCGCGTAGGCCCCGTCCAGCAGGCGACGTTCCCGGACAGATCATGACTCGTTTCCGCCGCGTTGAAACTCGGAAGAGGTCGCCGAAGGTTCCATTCTTAACAGCCCCTCCGGGGCCAGGGAAACCTCGAAAGGCCGGTGGTACAATCGCTGGCCTGAAGAGGTGGGCTGGAGTAGGCCTTGAGAAGACGCTGCAAGCACCCAACAAACTCCCAAACCTCTTGCAACGGAGGCATTAGCGGAAACGTCCCACACAACACCCACGCCACACACGCGATCAAACGCTCGAGAATTCGCCAGAGACCACGCCAGACTGGACTACGGATTACAAAAATTTGCAAAAAAACTACAAATTTAAAACCTTAGGACAATGTGCGGTTATCAGAGACCCGCTGATCAGCCAAAACACAACTCATTTTTCCAAAGAGGTCACAATGAACAAATACAAAGAACAAAAACTTTTTGCAATTTGTGAGGTCCTTGTTGGAGTTTTAACGAAGTGCCCCCACTTTGATCCTCATTCCCGTGGATGACGGAGACCTCTGGAGATCATCACTGCCTGCTTTGGTGATACTAGAAAAATCTGCTGCAACCCATCAGGGCATTGCCGTTAAATTTGCCTTTCCTTTTTCTTGCCCTGAAGTCGTAGTGATCGATTTTCACGTGATTTCTAGACGTGAAAATGCGGTCCATATAAGCGCCGATAAAACAGTCCGCCTTTTCATGCTCGCGTCACATTGGTCCTAGCAATCTCCTGAGCTGCTGCACGAAAACCCTGACACACTAGGGTCGCTCTTCTGCTCGACTGTCAAAGACACTCTGTCTGCTCGTAGCAGAGGACCAAAGTTACGTGACGCCGGAGCTACGAGAGATCTTTCGCTGATCCGTCTTCCTCCGCCTTTTCCGCCGGCTCGTTGGGACGGCGTACGCTTCTGAGTGCTACGAGGTCAGGCTGTTCTACAATCTGGTTCCCTCTCATCCCGTTTCTCTGCCTCGAACTCTGGTAGTGCCTGCTCCCCGACAGCTGCCTCTGGCTCTGGATCACTCGTCAACAAAGGGCGAGCTGACGCGATTTGGACCTCGTACCTGACTGAGACTAGTCCCTCTCCCAGTTCGTTGACCCCTCTCGCGCAGCAGAAATTCTGACCGGTTAGAAAACAAACTAAGGATACTCCAACGGGACTGTTTGCGGAGACAGCCGCCTCTCTGTCACTAGCTCTCCGAACGGGCCAGTTATCCTGCACCGTCGCCATAGGCAGACAGACACTGTGCTTTTCGAGCAGCTGCTTGATCCAAACTACCTTTCCAGTAAAATCGGATGTCGTTACACTGCGACGGATGAACAACGTCCATCGTCGCTGCACTGTCCGAAGCTTACCTGCACGGCTTTCCGTTTACCTGGAGCTCGTGAAGATAGGGACGAAGGAGCTCAGGTCCTCGTCACTACCGGTCACGGTCGAGAACACAACCCGCGGTTTCTTACATCTAGCTGCTGTATGTCCTGGCTCCTGACAGTTGTAGCATGGGAACGGCTTCAGCCTCGAACTGCCCTGTTTGGCTTTCCGCGCCTCGTCTCCGTTCGAGTGTTCATCGCTCTTTCTGGGACCTTTTGTCCTGCGCCGGGCTTCTCGGGCCGTTTTCTCGCAAGCCGTTTCCCTGTCGGAAGGTCTTGCGCTGATCGCTCCGGCCGGGTTCGCTTTCCTCTCCGCTCAGCTTTCTACGCGTTGCGTACTCCTCGGCTAGCTCAGCGGCCCTTTCGACAGAGTCGACTCCTACCCTGTCCTGCACCCAGAGCTTGACTGACTGCGGAATGCTACGAAAGAACTGTTCGAGGCACACGCACTCGACTACCTGTCGTCTCGGCTGCGTACACTTCCTCGCTCTTCAACCATTCTATCAAATTGGTTTTAAGCCGTGAGCGAATTCCGGTAGCCCCTCGCTGCTCTTTTTGGATGCGTTTCTAAACCTTTGACGGAACGCCTCGGCAGAAAGGCGGTACCGTTTCAAAGGCTGGACTTCACCTTGTCGTAGTCGTCAGCGTCTCCAGCACTAAGGCGCGCGACAACCTCTGCAGCCTCACCAGGGCAACAAAGTCAAAAGCCGTTGCGGCCACGTTTCTGGGGCGAAGCTCAACTTCTCACATGTCCTCTCAAGTTCACTAAGAACAGGCCCACGTCTTCCCCAACTGCTGAATGGCTGCATGAGCTTCTTCATTTTGATACGACTCGGTCTCACTTGCTCGCACCGGAGCCCCAACTCTGCTGTTCTGCGAAGTTTAATCGCTGTTGTTCAATTTCGAGCTCTAGCACTTTTAGCTTGCTGCTCGTTTCCCTCTCGCTGCAGCCTGCTCAGTTCCTCTCTCGCCCGTCACCGCTCGTTCCTCTCTCGCTGCAGCCTGCTCTCGTTCCTCGCTGCGCCTGCTCGTTCCGTCCTCTGCAGCCTGCTCTCGTTCTCGTTATCTCGCTCTCGCTCGCTGCAGTCTGCTCCGTTCCTCTCGCTGCGCCTGCTCTCGTTCTCGTTCCTCTGCTCTCCGCTCCTCTCTCGCTGCAGCCTGCTCTCGTTCTCGTTCTCTCTGCTGCAGCCTCGCTCTTGGCATTCAGAAGCAGTTCCCACGTGAATTTAATTTCCTCTACTTCTGCGCTCTCTGAAATCGCTTACTGATCTCAGATTTCTTCATCTTTTGCTCCACCTCCACACCCAATTCTTCACATAAACAGAATAAATCTGTTCTCAGTAACCTCATTAGATCCATGATCGCTGCTCTTTAGCTTTGGCTTTGTTCTAAAACTTGTCGCGAGGTTGTACCGAAACCTAGCGCACGAGTCAAACACTAAGGATTCCCAGCAGTTCAAAATTAATTACCCATAATCTGAAGCCTGGCGAATCTCAAAGCAAAGTCAAACGCTCACCCGCAGATGTAGCACGATGTCGCATGGTCCGATCCCAACCGCTGCCAACCAGTTGTTAGAGGCGGGGTTTGATGCCACACGTCCGGGAGCTTCCTGGCTCGTGACGACGACCATTCCCGAAGTGAAGAACCCAGGGGTCCAGTGGAGGTGGGGAGATTGGTAACGTAACGAACGGTTTAATTACATGGTTGCGATACAGTCGTCAAATCCGAGAGAACTCCTGAGCAGCCTCGCGCTCCGCTCTTATATAGGGTCCGTTTTCTCCCTCACTCCCCGCCAGGGCAGCAGGTGCGCAGCAGCAACCCGCCGTCAAGTGCGTCGTAGCAAAGTCCGCCGCGTCGTAGCCAGAAGTGCGTCGTAGCCATGGTCCTCCGCAATTAGGTCATGCCTCTCTCCCTTTCCTGAGCGCGCCAAGCCCCACGCACGCACACACGTCCCGTTGACGTCACGGACTCGTTGAGACCTGTCTCCGCAGTTAGGCCCGGCCTCTCTCCCCTTCCGGAGCGCACCAAGCCGCACGCACGCACACACGTCCCGTTGACGTCACGGGCGCGTTGAGACCTGTCTCCCGCAGGCGCAGACACGTAGGCGCCGGTTCCGTACTCCTCGAGACTCGTTTCGCGTAGGCCCCGTCCAGCAGGCGACGTTCCCGGATCGCCTCTTTTCACTCCCTGGGTTGCCGGGCATACACGAATACTCAACATACGGTCGACCAGAGCCTGGCAAGACGATCAGGTAATCGGTCTCCGCTGACGTGGCGCTGTCCATTTCTGGTCCGGCAGGAAATTCGCGGGAAGCAAGCGAGGCCGTTCTAAACCAGTTTCCACCGGAGATCACCATAAATCATTATTGGTACTGGCAGGCGTTCTCAACTGGCAGCGAAATAGAGAAAGTTCGTAGTCGCTGACGTGCTGCAGGCACCGGGCGTGATGACTCCAAGTTTGGCACAGTGCTTTTTAAGCACACCATGAACTTGATGTTCCTGGGCGATGATGAGCGGCCATCACGGCACTCACTGGCCGCGAACGCGCATTCAAACATTCGTCGACGGATTGATTGTTGACGTGCCCATACGTCCGAGTGACGCAGTGCGTCTTGTCCGACACGTGTGTCGCGGCCTGGCCGACGCGCTTGGGCAAGTCGGGTGTCCATCACACTGGAAAAGGTGGAGATTCTTTCGAAAGAAGGAATGAAACAGCAGGCCATATTATAAAAGTTTCGTACGGAAAAGGAGAGGTGCGGCTTTCTCACCCTCCCAAACTAGTTTATCGATTGGAGTACTAGACGATAAGGCGACTGGCAAAATCCTAATTTCACCCAGTCGAAACCTTATTTGGTGGTTCCATAACGTCGCCAGTGTCGGCCATAAGGACCTTCGCACGTGATCTGGATTGTAGTCCCATAATGAATGGCCCCGCGTGGATGTGGTTTGTGCTTGCCCTTAATGACACTTCTGGATAAGCTTGTCCGAATAGGTCCATGACGTCTTACGTGCATGCATTCAGGGTTTCTCGCAGGCTGATGACACAGGGAGCCGGAATTATTCAGCAGACACAGCGCACTGGCCCGCTGAGGCGAATGAAGTATCAGGGCCATAACTAATGCAGGGAAAAGTGGCCTTCTCATCATCGTGAAGTGTTTGAAGGACACCAAAGGCGTGTTCCTCGCGAGATTGTTGATGCATCGTAGAACAAATTTCGGGCGTCGTCCCAACCCTTGGCGATGTGCAAGCACCGTAAAGGTTTGCCTAGTATTCAAAGTTCTCCTCACCCGTGAAGATTTCCGGCGGGACAGGGCTTGCAGATATTGCTGCCACTTCCACCATGCTGCCACCACTTGTAACAGGCAGACGGATTTTCTCAAGTTGACTTTGATGTCAGGCTTAGAAATCCCATTCACTGCATTCGAATTTTCATTGCACGCGCCACCCCCTTTCTTTGCGCTTTGTCCTTGGTCCACACACGCCGTTACATGCTGATATGCGAAAACAAAATATACACGCTCTTGCGCTGCGTTTTCAACAAAGAAAATTTGTAACATTAGGTTCAAAGGAAATATGAATATTCAGAGGAGGTTGAAACAACTTTTTAATGGGAAAATCGAAGAACTGTACGCTATTTCGAGTAAACGTTTCCATTCATGCTTGTGATTCAAAAGGCATGGATGAAAATATTAGCCGGAGTTATTATGAATCAATAATCGCCCATAGAAAATCGTGTTTTTGTAGAGGTCCTGGCAATTCGCCCTCATTAATTTCACATCAATTCACTATATTAAAGTACACTCGACACTGGAAGTAATTTTCCAGATATTGAAGTGAAACCCCACTGACACAAGGCTTATGTTTGTTGCAGTGTAACTTAAAAAAGATAAATAAACACGAGCTTTTCTTTTAATCTTGCTTTTCCCAAAACATGATGGCGCACATCACGGAGGCTAGCAGTATTAGTATATATCAAAGAGTGATCATTTTTGAATGACGTCTCAGGATTCGACCCAAGCTTGCGTGACGAGCTCGGCTTGCACGTGTTAATCAATTTCGTCACAAGGAATCGGCCGTTGGCTGGTGTCAAATGGCTCCGATTGACGACAACAGCCGAAGCCTCATGATGTTTGGAACTCCGCATGTGCTATTTGCTCGGTCAACACCGGCGTGTGGCATGTTTAATATCATCCGGTAGTACGTGACGCTTTCGGAATTGCATACACTCTTCCATAGTCAGATACAAGCTAGCATACATGCGCCAGAAGGTCCTCCCACTCTGCCGATATCCACCTGCGAGTGTTCCTCCTGGTGACGCGAATGTAGCTCGCTAGCGAAGGAGCACGTTGCGCTGAAGTCACGTGACATTTTTCATCACGACTACTGCCTTCCCTTGTCGTTACTTGGGACGTTTCACTGCCGTGGCAGGTACGTCTTGGTGTTGATTTGAAACATTATACATTCGTACACTCTTCTATCGCAGAACGTTCCAATAAGCTATTCTATTTCCTAAAGGTTTAGCAGACCTACAAAAGGCACCTGAACGGAATTAAGATGCATGGTGACCACAAAACCTAATCTACATTGGTGTTGGTTAGGTATCGCTTGACCTTGAATAAACTATCGCTCACAGGCCGACAATAGATCATATCTAAGTGTAGGTGAAAACACGAAGTAATGCACATTCTTTGGCTGGATGTTATCCATTTTTAAGATAAGCATACAAAAACGCCTCCTGTGTCCACAATTGTGTGACCCAGAAGATTAATCGATCTGTATAATGGCTGAAATTGCCTATCCGTCATACGTCTTACTAGTAAACATGAGCGTCGTTAGCACTTGAAATAATTCGAACTAGTATTTGACAACTGAAATCGGTGTGTATTTGATTAGGCTGAGTGTTTAAGACTCATCATGTTTAGCCTAGCCAAAAAGCTTTTGTACAAGTCAAACAACAGATTACAGAAGTTAGAAAGCAACTCAACTGTTTAAAAGCATAATGATGAGGTTCACGTTATTTTTCTTTTGTTATATGCGAAGCTTGCAACGAGAAAAAAACAATTCTGCGCCAATTTGAGTTCTATGTAGAAAAAATAGTTCCCATTGCAAGACGCGAAACCCATAGCAACTGGATATCTAACTCTTCCTTCATTAGCGAAGGTCGTATACGAAAGATGCCGCCTGTAGACATAACGTTTCATCGAATACCAAGGCGCTCACCAACCTTACCGCTATCGAAAGTTCGGATGCGTGATGAGAGGAGAGCTGGGGAAGTTTCTGACGCAAGACTACTATCTCGAACGAGCAAAGGTTGAACGTCTATAAATACCCGCTTATACGTGTATTGATTTCACGATGTTTCATTGTCGTCGCTGAAGTGGGAAGTGACCAGTTTTCGCCTTTTCCATCGCGACAGCGATGTCGTAATATCTACTCTGACCGCATTTCCCGTACGATCATTTTTTTCCAGCCGCGGAGGGGAACGGTTAGACACGGAACGGCGCACAACTCGCTGCTGCGAGCATCCGCGCATCCTAGGGAAAGCGGGAAGCTGGCGCCATCTGATGTACTGGGATGAAACTGGAACACTCATAATGGTTTCAATATCTTCTCGACGGATGGCGCTCGCCGCGTCGTTTTCCCGGGTTTCCTAGGCCCGCTTCTAGAAGGAAAGGCAACTTTTCCAGCAATTCTGAGGTTGCTGGCTGGTTGTTCCCTAGCTTTCCCTAGATCGACACGAATTGCTGAGATCGGGTCCGGCTCGAAACGGACGAGCAACTCGAACAACTCGGAGACGTTTGAAGCGGCAGCAGCCAATCAGGGACGCAGTATTTTCTCGTGGCACCCCTGTGGTTGTTATGATGACAGCTAAAGACTTGGTTCTGGTTTGAAATGTATCGTTTTTGGAAATAAACCTCTTTAGAAAGACGAGTTAGTATTCTCAACGCCATTCAAAGAAATAAAAATCACGCTTTTGGCGCGTAGCTGTGCGTCTAGATAGTGCAAGAAAAAATCAAAATTGAATGATGATAATGGCAAGCCGTAGCAATTCGGTTGCTGCGTCTGAATGCGGGCGGCCCGTGCTGTTGGTGTTGCGATGTCAAGTTGCTGGGCGAAATTGCCCCGTCTGGAAGCGGGCCCTAGAGTTGACGACTGCAACGAAATGGAACCGTCTGAATAACAGAACTAAATCTCTGTATAACCGGCGGATCACCTGCGGATCATCCACGGAATATCCGCAGTAAACTGACGGACTCGGAAAACAATAAATCAGGGTTTGGCAGATTGCGGATCGCGATGCGGATGCAGGGGCTGCCGATGCGGATCGATGCGATGTCCGCTGGTCCGGATCTACATTTTTGTCGCGCCCCATGAACGTGTGCGACTCGAACAGTGGAGAGTGAATAAGTGGGTGATATCACGCAGGGGAGGGCGCATCATCGAATGTATCGCGGGAGCAAGCAACTTTTGACAAAAAGTGCCAATCAGGAACAAATTTGTTCTTTACGTCATGAAAGATTTGATTCTCACCAAAGGTCACTTTAGAACGTTCTATCTCGCCAAAAGTGCTGTCCTCTGAAAATGTAAAAAATGCAGGAGCATCACTCGTCCACGGAAAGCGTGATCATGTTTTGCAGGGAATGAACTCAAAGCGTTTTCTTCGCAAAGAAAACCCAAAAGGTACAAGAGCACAAAACGTTTATGCCACAAATTACTGCTGAAACTTCAAAACATTACTTGGCCCAGGACAAATTGCCAGTTGGATTAGCAAGCATACCGTACTGATAGCAAAACGGTTCGTCAAAGTTAACGGTCACAAGGCCCACCATTGAGCCATAGCTATTTCTGGAGTTCATAGAGGTCCGTGCTGCACCACTTCTCTTTTCACATTATATTAACGACTTTTAGTGAGACAGCATTGATGCAAACATTACACCGTTCGTACACGACTGCAGATTGTACACCGAAGCTAAAACTCAAAACGACCAGCTTTTACTAGACAGTGCACTGCAAGTGATCAGTGACTGGTGTTCTGGTTGTGGAAATGGTATTAAGCGCAAAATCATCACGTGAAGAAGATGAGCAACCAGCAGTATGCAAGTACCCCTGCAGATTTCTCTACCGCACTGACAAACACCTCTGCGCCTGAAACATCTCGAACAATAGAAGTAGGTCGGACTCTCACTTTCAGCAGAGCCTTTGACTGGAAACCCACATCGATTTTATTACTGGGCGTTTTCGGAATAAGACCGAACAGCGATGTCCGTCGACTATTTTATAATTTTCATTAAAAAAACATATTTTGCTGCCTTCACGCCGAAAAAAAAATCCTTGGTTAAAAGATGTACCTGCGATAACGTATTCGTAAGTACCCTCTCCGCCACGGCTGTAGGTTTTGCGCATCAGCGCGATGCTGTCATTTCGGGCGGCTTCCCTAACAAAAATGAAAACAATTCTGGCTACGAGTTTAAAACTATTTACCGACAAATTAGGCAAAGGAGGGATTGACAAGTACTATTAATCCACCGAGTGTTCGGGTCGTTATTTCGACAAACAAGATCGCAATCACGGCACCTTGTGCAATAACGCTACTGGATTGAGAAGATTCGTTTTCTCCGCATCTCTAGTGTTTTTCTAAGGTCTTCAAATCGTTGCCGGCGTGTTCGCCGCAGGTAGATATGAGATTTGCATGGAAATATTGCTGTCCTGGTGGCAGGAGAAATTTACAAGAATTGCTCACACGAGACGTCTTAAACTCTATATGCATTATTTTGAAAGTCATTTAGAAAAGGGCCGTCTTGAATGCAGTGATCTTTGAACTCGCCCAAATTCAGCGTTTGTAATATGTACTAACAGGATCTGCAAAAAGCATAATGCAATATTTGTGTGGCTTTGAAGTTCTAAAACGATTAATATGGCCCAATCGGCGCCAACGCGTTTGCCATAAATGGGGAGTGCACATACACCTTCTTCAGAACTTCAATGATTATTAACAGAGCGTAAAAATGCTACGGGGTGGTCAGGAAAAGACCAAACTGAGAGCACAAAGGTGGACGGCAGTCTTTAAGCGAAAATTCCTTGTACATTTTTTCTACAACCGACACAAAGGCCCATGGATCGGATCGATCCGAGAGGCGCCACCCCAGTAAGATGCTTCGCTGTGCCGGCTTCAAGAGCCGGCGTGTAGCGTCATCCATCTACGCGACTCAAAGGAAGCAACCGGAGCAAACTTTTCAAACAGATTCAGCCTACAACCTTGGCGTAACGTGATATAGGAGGTAGAGAGCGCGGCAGAACCTCGAACCTGCGCCGCCTTTGAATTACGCCTCGATAGATCCGCCGCCGCGGAAAACGCATACAGCGGGTGAATTTTAAGAACTTTGATTGAACGAGATTGTCTGCAACTTAATCGACTATGACAGATGCGTGGAGGAATCGCGAAATCTAATTTGGGTATGCTCATGCTGACCTACGTCAGTGATGGTGCAGCAAGCCACTTTAAGAACAAATACCCACTACCTGGCTGCAGAGCAGCAGTGCCCTTCAGCGGTGTATTTGTTTCTGTGTGTGGTCTTGGCAAGGTTACTTGCGGTGGAATCGGGGGTGGTGTCGATCACCGGAAACACTGTCACAGCCTCGACCTGGCACCAAGTCGGTGATGATCTACGTCAGAGATGGTTGCCCTTTTGAACCTTTAAACTGCCTGGCGTGCGACAATCCACCTCCCAGCTGCCGTCAAAGCGTCCAGGGACATGAAAGCAAAAGTGGGTCTCTGTTTTTCTTTTGCGTGGGAATTCAGTCCTGTC
>JAZHYW010048671.1:0-17256 GCA_037355805.1 Ixodes ricinus
GTGTATTGCTAGAAGAGAGAAATGATACAAGAGAAAATGAGGAGAGGACAAGAGGAAAGAAGGAGGAGATATAGAAGTGGCGACGGACTGAATCATCCTGGTCGGGCCAAGCCAGGACACCACCCAGCTGGAAGTGGGGGCCGGCGTGTACTGCTCATTCCGGGGGCCCTGAGGGCTGCAAACCTTACCCCGGCCAGGTCAAACTACCTGGGATGTTCTTTCCCCGGACACAGGAGAGCCACCTGCGCCAGACGTGGGCGAACCCACACAGGCTCGGGGCCCGTGTTGACGCCACATCTAGGCACCTTGCTTTCACAGGTGCCTTCCCCTACTGGGTTTGTCCTCAAATTTCTGGAATGGAGCAGCATGACTCAAATTCTGCTGTGGCCTGAGACCTCCCTGAAGCTGCTCACTACTTCCTCTAGCTGATTTCCGAGGTTCTGGCTCTTGCCATTCAGCACACATACTTTCTAACACACCTGTGTCAATAAACACCAAGCTCCGGCATCGCATGTTACCCCCAAACACTTCCCCGTGCTCTAGGTGACATAGCACCGACCATGTCGTTTCAGGGCTGGGCCTTTAGTTTCACACCTTCGTCCAACCTCGCCCCTCTTTTGTAGCAAATCTTTCATCCTTGCTACATGAGAACTTCCTACCATCTAGACTTTCTGTACCGCCGTTGGTTGGGTTTCCTGATGCTCGCTAAATTCTGGCTTCTAGCTTCTGGGTGTCCCGCAACTGAAACCGTTTCCATCCTCGTTAGCTGCCCCCAGCTGAAGTCTCCGCGGCTGCATGTACTGCCTGGCCAGGTGGTAGAACACCATCTGCTTTACTGGCCTCCTCGGCGTTCTCTCTAGCCCCTTCCACCCTCTGCAGCAATCTTTTTTCAGCTCCACAGCGATTCTGTATCTACCCTAAGCCTACCTTCTGCAGTCTCAACTACCTTCACCTCTTTTTCCCCATTTTTTAGCCTTCTTTTCATGCACCATGCAAATGACGCGTCTGCTCTCTGTTCTCACGCTTCCTTTTACACTCTCTTGATCCAGATTTCCATGGCTCCCCTTCCTGAGATACTCTATCTCGGCCTCCTCTGGCTGGGCCTGCACTGTACGCGTTCTGGAGGCTACCGTTCAGCCACTCGACCTGCGTCTGGGAGTGGCACGACCCGCTTCTCTCTTCTGCTTTTCCTTAAGCCTCCCCTTCAACTCTCTGACCCTTGCCGCCACCTCCCCTCTCTATTATCCTAAAGCCTACCCTCAATCTTACTCAGAAAGACGGCAGGGTGAAGAATGCTTTCCCGCGCGTCGTGCCATGCTCGAAATCCGTCTCACTGCAGAAAAGCCCATTGGCTGCAACCGTTATACCCGCACCCGCGTCCGAGTCTCCCGTTCTTGCTTTACTGTGCTCATCACAGAGCCTCTGATATACCGGTTGTCTTGCACCGAGGAAGAGAAGCCCGCCAGCATCCGAACAATGCCCGCCCCCTTCTGAGACTTCCCACGGATTTGCTCGCCAAGAGCTATCGCTTCCGCCGGGCGCCACCTTGCAGCCCCTGATTCCTATAAGATTGATATCGCCCGCTCCGCACGAATGTCGATCCTCGAAGGTGGAAACTTCAGCGCAGCTCCGCCAGAAATCTTGGCAAAGCCTCTTCCCTAACAACTTTTCAAATGGCCTGCCACGGCCGTCTACGCGAACCTAGGCCCCTATCACTAGTCGCTATTTAAATCTACCACTATCGCGCGCAGGAGAGAGAGACTACGCGAAACCAAAATACCGAAAAGGCACCTAGCTTCGCAGGTAGAGCACATCTTGGAAACCTCGTCCGCTCCGCACGATGTCCGGTCGACTCTCCTGCTATAGGCCCGTCCCTCTGTGTCGGTATCGAGATTCTAACGCGTTGATGCCACTAGTGTCTAAGTTAACAACCACGCCAGCCTCCCTCTGATATTGCCCGTGAAGTAGAACCAGACGTCGCGAGCTGGCTGGCGGCGCCGGATCTCCCGAAACGCACCGTGCTCTCCAACGGCGGCTCTTCGAGCGCTCACTGATCGGCCGTTTGGAATGAAGAATATAGCCATCCATTCAAACTAGAACCGTGCGATTGTTATTAGCAGATATGGGGAGATCATGATTAACTTTATTTGAACGCGATGGAGGTATATTTCAATTTTATTTTCTCTATCCCTTTAAACGCGCGGCCTCCGTGGATCGGGCTGCTCCCTTGAACACTACGTCAAAAAGCCGTATTTCGGCTGCGTCGCTTCACACGAGTTAAGGCACAGTTCGCGTGTTTAGTATAATTTTGGTGACCACTGTACACAGCGTCATGCGAAGCGTGGGATTCTAATAAATGAGGAGATAATGCATTTTGCAGTACAAACTCTATACTCGAATGGAGATAAACAAAGGTCACCATGCACACAGGCAGCAGACGCGATCTTATCTATTTTCAACTCAAACTAATTATAGGCATTGAAACTTACTCATTGGTTTCCCACACATGCTCCATATTGAGGGCCGCTAGAACGCGGAACAGACTTCGCGACGGCAATCAGCAGAAACCCGAGCTTCAACGCCGACATTGCTGGATCCAGTCGCTTCTTAGCAGTCGGCAAGCCCTGATTGGAAAGAAATTCAGGGTCGTTCCACGATGTGTCTGCCTCGTCCTATACCTTGGAATCGGTCTACCACTAAGCTGACAGTTCTGTGGAAGCTACACACTCACCGAACCAATGAAACGCCTTCCTTGATCACCTGCCCCGCTCTCTCCACCTGCCTATGGGAAGGGGTGTGATCACATGTCGGAAGATAGACGTATGACTGATCCGCTAATCACGGAACCGCGCACCGCACTGCCAACTTAGGGGTGAACGGAGTACTGCGACGCAGCTTGGACGGGCAGCTCGCGATACAGTGCGTCTCCTGCATTAATTGGGGAATGCCATCTCGAAACGTGCAGAGAACTGTTGTTTGAACGCCTCACTTCAGCTCTTGTTCCCTACTGGCAAACGCAGCCGCAAAGTTCCATCGATGCTGACGTTCGCGGAAATGGAAATGAAAATAAATCTTGATGAGCTATTGCCGGTGTCAACCATGGCACGTTAATTAAGTGACATAGGATTGAGCGTAGCGATATTGCTGGCACAAAGCGAGTCCGAAAGTGAGCGCGTTCGCGGCATGAATTGGTTACCGTGCTGAGCTGTCGGGTGGAGGACCCAAGATAGATTCCAGAAATCGGAATGTTTTAGTGATCCAAAGGGTATAAACAGTCGAGCTTGTTTAGGCTGCACATCGCCAAGGCCGGATACTGACGGAAAGAATGGGGACAGGACACACGTCGCAAACTCAGCGGTCAACTTTTATTGAAAACCATCGCCTAAATGCGTACCTCTAACGCGCAACCCACATCCGGAAGCAACTTTTACTGATTTACTCTTTCTGCTTTGCGTTCTCCGGAAGTTCGCGAACCGTTCTCGTCTGGTCAGCAGGCACGAATGTTCTACGCGTCGAACGGTCTCACGCCAACATGCCCCAGAAACCCACGTGGGTACGAACCTCACTCTTAATTGAGGCGCCACTTACACTTCCGCGAAGGTAGTGCGCGAGGGCCGGCTGGCACATCAAGCGACGATCGGATAAGCAAAGCCCAGGCGTAAGTGTAGGGGCGCCTCAACTGGAGTTAGCGTCTGTGACACCCAGCTGTCTCCCAAGCGTGTCGATCCGGGCTGCTTCCGCCGCCATCAACGCCTCGCAACGCTCGCCTTTTTCTATTTTGATTTCAAACGTTTATTTTGCTTCAGTTTTCCCGCCTCATCAACTGTCATTCGCGACATTATACAGGGTGTCCCAAACAACTTGCACCAAACTTTACAAAAAAGAAGAAAAAGAGAGCGGGGCTTTACGAGGGTTAAACCAACTGTATGTTGTTAAAAAGTGTTTTGAGAATGTGCACAATTTTTTTAAGGGTGCCCAGTTATTTTGTCAATTTAGACTAATTGGCTGACTTTTAAAGCGCAACTATTAGGCACCCGTTTCCGGCTTGAGCGGCGACGCCGTCGCCGTCGCGGTCGGCGTAACCGCGCGTTGCACGATGGGACGTTTCGCATATTGACGTCACACGTGACGTCACGAGGGTGACGATGACGTCACTAGGGTCACGAGTGAAGAGGAGGAGGGAGTAGGAGGAGGGGAGGAGGATGAGGGAGGAGGAGAGGAGAAGGATAATAGGAGGGAGGAGGGGATGGGGAGGAGGAGAAGGAGGAGGTGAGACAGAAGGGGGAGGAGGAGGCTTGAGGAGGGGAGGAGAAGGAGAGGAGGAGGACGGAGGAGGAGGAGCAAAGTCATCTAGAGGAGGAAAGCATGGGGGCTCCCGTGAACACGTGTGTCTACGTCACAACCACTTGGCCATGCGTGCGGCCGCGGTGTAGTTCCGTTCCGGCTTGGCAGATGGGGCCGGCTTGCTTCGGCGTGTTTCCAAAACGTTTCACGGTGAAGAACTGATATAAGCAGCTTGTTTCGCTGTGCTCATAGACGCTTAGTTTTGTTTCGGTTGCCTTCTGTGTTCGTCTTGTTTCAAACGTCGCACAACTTGTGAGTGTTCTGCGTATTGTGCTCGATGATCAAGAGCTGTTTCCGTCATGCCTGAAAATTTCTGTGTGCCTCGGTGGAACGGTAATTACAAAACGGGGCACAAAGTGCATGTGTTCGGCCTTCCTAAAGATGAAGCGCTGCGGAATGCCTGGAAAAACGCCATTCCCCGAACAAACCTCATTGTTTTACAGAGAACAAAGGTGAGGAATTCTCATTTTCAATTGTTTATTTCGCATTCATTGTGGCATAGCACCATTTGGACGGGATACAAAAGGGTTGTGATACAAGGGTTTTTGGGAATATGCGATAACGGCGACGTGTAGCGTTTAATGGTAATTCGCTATTATTTAAGCGAAGGGTATATATTTTTATAGGTGTGCGAGCGTCATTCCTCCGACGACCACGTTCTTCAAGTGTTTCGCGTTGACGAAGTTACCGGGAGGACGGTGACTGCGCCGCTGTCTAGGGCGCGCCCTCGCCCAGGCGCACTTCCATTAAAGTTATCTTGCTGTCCAGATTATTTATGCAAAACATCATGCGAGAAGAGAAGACTCGTGACAGCAAGCGATTGCGTCAAGAAACTTCTGCAGTGTAAAGAGTGCTTGCAGCGTCGATTGATTCATGTCGCGGTGAGGAAGAAGCGGACCGAATACTGAGCATAAAAGACTTGTGCGACCACTTCAAGAACGTGAAATCGGCATTCTGGCATGCTGTTGAGGGCAATGGACACCTCACTCTGGCGCACATTGCTGAGATTGAGGACCCTGGATAAAATGCTCGATCGTCGCGAAGCCTGACCTTACACTAACTTGACATTTTGCGAATGACTGAGGTCACAAGAGTTAGAGCTCACAACTTGCTCATACCAAGCATCGCAAACAGCAAAAGGAGTTGTAGAACTCCTCGAAAGTGTCGAAAATTGGGCCAACGATCTGGACTCAAGCTCTGAACGTTCGCACAACGATATCTGTGTCACTATTCGTTTTCTGCTTGACAAGTTGCCCGCAACGAAAAGTGAAGACCAAGCAGCGGTCATCCAACTGCTCGACGAGCAACTGAAGCTGATTTTTTCCGAGAAAGAGCGAAGGCGTTATTCAGTCGGATTATATGGTGTTTGCATGCATTCTTTTCGCAATATCGCCTCTGTATTCCCAGGGGCGGTAATTCATGTCCTGACTATGCCAGTACATTCAGTGGTCTGTCGGAAGCATTCCTGTTGCTCTGCCACATTCCTATGGACCATCCGATCGATATGCTCCTAGTTTGAAATGAACCCTCAACAAGAGCAGCAAAGTTCAAGTTTCCTCAGTTACATGGCAAAGGGATCTCTGACTTAAACAATGACCAACGTTATGTGACCTTGATGGTAGACGAGGTCCATATCAAACCGTTTTTCGATTATAAAGAAGGCAACATTGTGGGTGTTGCACTTAATTCCACAGAAGTAGCGAATAGTGCGTTCGTGTTTATGGTGCAAAGCATCAAGTACCAATTTAAGGAAGTCGGTCACGTCGTACTCCGTGCACGGAGCCAACGCAGAGTTTCTGCACAAGTTGCTTAAAGACGTGATTTTCGAGATCGAGAAAATCGGCTACCGGGTGTTGTGCGTTGCAACGTATAACAATGCAGTGAATCGAAAGCCTATGGCCCTCTTTAAGTACTCAATGGACAGCCACGACACGCCTGGTACAACAACGAGTCGTTCGTTCAAACGAGTTTTGCTACCCAAATCCGTCTGATCCAAACAGGCCACCGCTGTTTTTCGTGATCGACACTGTACACTTAATCAAGTGCATACGCAATAACTGGCTGAAGCAAGACGATCAATTCGTCTGGCTCTCCGAGCTTCAGGGTCACACGGAAGTCCAGCGGCGCATGCTGTGTGCGTCATTCAAAACCATCAAAGCCGCCTACACTTGGAATGTGACCAAATGCAGCGCAATGAATACAAAGTATCAAGGAAAGCCCTTTGCCCGTCGAGCATTGAGAAGCAGAACGTGAAACTTGCTTTCCAGATGTTTGACAGCTCTCCTTCCAGTGCCCTTCGTGCCATTGGAGAGAAACACAACCTGAAGATTTTCAAACAGACCACAACTATCATTGAAATTATAGTAACGTGGTGGAAAATCGCGAATGTCAAGACACCCGGCAAAGGAAGCAGGGTGAAAGATCGGTTCGAAGAACCTGTGCGCCCGGCTCCACACGACGAGAAGGTGGATTTTCAGTACAACATTTTAGACTGGTTGGAGTAATAGCAGAAAAATGCAAACAACTGCAAATTGACCGGAAATATTCATACTGCACTACACCAGTTACCTTACACGCTTCCCAAAATATGCAGGTACTGTTTGGAAGAGCTCAACCTCTCTTACATCCTCCTTGGAAAATTTCAGACGGACTGTGTAGAGAACCGCTTCGGAAGGTACCGGCGGCTGGCAGGTTCCCAGTACCAGACGTCAATGTGACAGCTTTATGAAGGGGAAAACAAGTTGCAGCTGCAAAACACACTTGCACCGATTGGCAAAGGTTCTGGAACAGAAGAAGATGAGAAATGGGAGGAAAAGCAAAAACGAAGTGACGCGCCGCGCCCTAGCTAAAACATTGTAGTAACAGAAGATGCCCTTTCAAAAATAAAAGACATCGTCCCCGTTCTAGCCTGTGTAGCCGGATTTGCGGTGTACGCGACGGTGCAGAAGCTAAAGTGCGGGAACTGCAAAAATGTCCTGACAACAAACCGGCACGATCGCCGCTGCCACCAACCATGAGAACTACCATCTCATTAAAGACATTGGCAGAGGAGGCCTTCTGTATCCAGCAATGACCGCAGTCAATGCCGTCGCACACAACTTCGTTGTTGTGGAGGAAATGGCGAAGCGGGTGAACTTCTTAACCATGAGTAATCAACGCCAAGCTGGTCACGGACCTGACACTGGACTTCCTGGTCGGCGAGGATTGCTCCGACTTCGATGTGTGTGAACAAGGACACACGAGTGAGGTCATACTGAAGCACGTGTTGTGGTGCTCAACAAACATTCTACTAAAAACTTTTGCCGCAAGCTCAATGACAAAGTTGTAGAAACAAACAACAAATGTAAAAAACGAAAAATTGGCCAGGTTAGCGAAAAAAAAAAGATATCTAACGCGTGAGGCAATAACCACGCGTTTGTGCCGAAAAACTGGAGTAATTGCTAACCTTGGAGCGCTGCTCCGTGTTGCTCTTCGGCTTCGCCTGGGTCGAGTAGCGTGACGACACGCGCGGAGACCACCAGCCTTCCGTTCTAAGTGGCATTGGGAGGAGGGAGGGGGATGAGAAGAGGAGAAGGAGGTGAGGAAGAGGAGGACGGAGGAGAAGATGAGGAGGAGGGGAGGATGGGAGGCAGAGGAGGGGAGAGAGGAGGAGGAGAGATGCCAGCTACCCGTTGTGCAGGAAAGTGCTATCATCAGTCATAAATCACAGGGAGGCATGTATGAAAACGTGGTGTACTCGTTAGCCAAGTGGCCATCTACATGGGTATGGGTCTGTGCTGTACCCATCGATCTCTTCGGCACGTCAGATGAAGTAGGTAAATCGTGTGCCGCCAAGGTCGACAACGGCTTGCTCGTGGTAGCTCAGTATCTCTCGCCTACAGCACTCACCAAATATTTCGTGCAAGACAAAGAACTTCATACCAGTCATGCAGGAAAACATCCCATTGGCCCCGAGGGACGCGCACTGGCTGTTCTGCCGCGCCACCTCGTGGGAGCACGCTCCAGACTAATTCTGAGGAAATAAAAAACGCCGAGCAGTCTTCGACAGAGCAGGGAGCAAGTAGGATGACATCGAAAGAATCACGTGCTTAGTCAAACTGTTGATTCTAACGCTGTCTCGTTCTCCCGCCATGCTCTTGTTGTCTCTGTTTCCTGCCACCGCGGCAGAACTGAGACAAAGAGCATGGTGCTTCCAGAGGTGAGAACTATATTTTCTTTCATACGACAAGCGGTGAGCAAGAATACCACAATATATGTACACACATATATATATATATATATATATATATATATCTTAGATTGTTAGCACGGTATATCGCCATGCTCCACTGCGACGCGCCTGCGCAGTGGAGGAGCGTGATGTTACCGCCGGAGCGCAGTATGAAAAAGGAAGACATTGCGGGCGGCTTGTAGGAATGCGTTGCGTGTACGAATGCTTTCGCATTCATGCACGTGAACAGCCATTGGCTTCACATAACACCAAGCATAGTTGGCTTATGTCCAACCACATGTCCCAACAACTGGTTACGTGATAATAATGGTGTTAGCAATAATATATTTAATTATTTCCATACTATTTACTGCTTTTTTATCGGGATGTATTAAACTTTAAGCGAGAAGTTAGTTTAGTAGATGCCCGCTAAAAATAAGAATTTTTTAATTTTTTTATTAGGTTTAAAGGGGAGAAAAACAAAGAGATATGCCAAGGCGTATCCTTGACTGGCTACTTTGTCGGGGTGTGGGGAAGGGGAGAAAAGAATATGAGAGGAAGGGAAAACAAGAGAAAAAATTCACACACACTTTGGCACGATTGTGATAACACAGATTGCGTACCAGAGTTGCTAGCGGTAACTGTGTTCAATTGTCTCTGTATAAGAGTCCTCCGCAATCGCAGACACCAACGCAGACACAAACACAGTCAAGGTCACGAATAGTTTCAGTCACACACGCGATCACAATCCAACACAAAGAAAGTTCGGACGGAGTATGGTAGTCTTGCATTGGTTGGTACCTTTTCAATTAAATTAAGAACAAAGTTAAAACAGATATTTAACACTAAAGTCTCTCCACCAAGCCCGTACTCTCCAAAAATATGGAAAACATTTTCACAGCCTTGCGTTGTTCGCCTGGCGACAGCCAGGGACCTAGTATTTGAGATATGTTTATGTTGGCGGTCTGGGTAGCTGGTAGGGAAATGAGAAGATTTGCAAGCTCTGTGTTGTAGAGCGGGCATTCGGAGATGATATGTTTAACATCTTCAGGTTTTCCACATGCACTGCAGTTGGGGCTAGATATAATTCCAAATTTGAACTTGCGGTCATTTGTGTAGGCCGCGTTGATTCTTAGCCGATGTAGTAGCTTTTCTAGTTTCCTTGGAAGGCCTTTCAGAAAGAAAGTTTCGTAAACAGGGATCAATGCGGTGGGAGTAAGCATGATGATTTTTAGGCGATGTCGAAGTCCGAAGAAAGGTGATCCTTACCTATGGTGTATTAACAAGTCTGGCGACAGTCTGCTTTTGTGAAAGGTATATCTTCACCAAACTCCATATCGTGTCCGCGTGTGGCAGCAGCATCTGCTGCTTCATTTCCAGGGAGACCGCAGTGTCCCGGTATCCATTGAAATACAATGTGCTGCCCATTGCCTATTGCTGTCGCATGGAGATATAAAAGTTCAGAAACTAATGCTTGATTTGTTGTTTTGTAGAGAGGGTATATTAAGCATTGCAGTGCAGCTGGCGAGTCTGAAAGTACGACCCATTTTTGTTGGAGACTGGAAGCCGAGATGTGTTGAAGTGACTTTTTAAGGCCATGGAGTTCGGCTGCAGTGGATGATACTTTCCGTAAAAGTCTGAAAGACTCAACGATGTGCAGAGACGGGATATGAATTCCTGAAGATGAAGAGGTATCAGTTGTTGATCCATCTGTGTATATGTGTATAAAGTTTGTGTATCTTGAGTGTATATGTGATAGTGCACATTGCAGCAGGACAGTTTTAGATTGTGTTGTTTTGTTTGTAATACCGTCTACATGCAGCGAAACATTCGGTGGAGGTAAAATCCAGAGTGGGCAATCGGGAGGCTCAGGGAAGACTGCAGCTTGCGGGATATTACGCTGTAACTGTGCGATATTTTCGGAGACGTCTGAACGCTTTTGTTGTACGTTTATTAGGTGATGTTGATGATGTTGAGTTTTGTATCTAAGGTATATTCGGAGAATTTCTTGAATGCGCATGATGTTAAGCGGAAGTTGGCGGGCTTCGGCAAGTGTTGCTAATGTGGATGAATCTGGAGGCAATCCAAGACATATCCTTAGCGATTTATTCTGTCCTGCCTGAAGGTTCGACATGTTGCTTGTGCATGTATTTAGCACTGCTAACGAATACCGCATCAAGCCATTTACGAGTGAATTTCGTACTCTGAGCATGGAGTACGTTGATTTACCCCAAGATTTACCAGTCAGGCAGCGGAGAACGTGACTTGCTGAGTCTATCTTTTTCCTCAACCTCTTAATATGAGGGGTCCATGTAAGGTTTCGGTCAATAGTAAATCCCAAAAACTTATGCTGTGAAGCGTAAGGAATTGTTCTTCCTGCCAAAAGTAAGGGAAATCTTTTCATTGACATGCGTGTGAATGCCATTGCAATTGTTTTTTCTGGTGAGAGGCTGAGTCCGCGTGAATTTAGGAAGTTGCTAATTATTCGAAGTGTATGTTGAAGCTTCCTCTGAGAAATGAAGCGATTTTGATTAGTGGTCCATGTGCAGACGTCATCTGCATAAAATGTAATTTTTACTCCTTCAGGGAGGTTCCGTACAAGAGATATTAGAGACAAGTTGAAGAGTGTCGGGCTGAGGACACCACCTTGCGGGACACCCCTATTAACTGTATGAGGAGAGGTGCACCCCTCCATTGTGTCCATGAAGACAGTCCGATTGTTAAGGTAATCTTCGATCCACGAGTATATTCGACCACCAATTCCATGTTCAGATAAGGCTGTTAATATTGCAGCGTGCTCAACAGAATCAAACGCCTTACGAATATCTAGAAAAATGGCTATTGTTGTCTTCCTCTCCGATATACCGTGTTCCACACAGGTAATGAGGTCAATCACATTGTCTACTGCTGACCGCCCGGATCGAAATCCGGACATTGCCTCGGGGTATATGTTATTATTTTCTAGGTACCAGCTTAGCCTTGTGAGAATCATCTTTTCCATAACTTTTCCAATACAGCTTGTGAGAGCGATTGGCCTATATGATCCTAAATGAAATTGAGAATGCCCCGGTTTTAGAATAGGTATGATCTTAGCCCTTTTCCATTCCGCGGGAACGGAGCTATTTGTAAATGATGAGTTGAATGCTTCAAGTAGTCTACGTCGTGGATTGTCTTTTAACCTACTGAGAGCGGCATATGTCACTCCATCAGGACCAGGGGAGGACTTCTTCTTTGTACTTTGTAGAGCACTGTCGAGTTCACTCAGCGTTAAAGGGAAATCTAGTCTGCGGTCGAATGAGGCAGGAGTTGTCGGTTGCTTTACTGTATACGAAGCTCTGCTGTCTGAAATCAGTTCGCAGTATGACTCGGCAACTTCAAGTTCGGTTGAATCTTCTCTGAGAGCAATAGCCCTGAAAGGATAGCGTTGGAGGTGTGTTTGGCACCTGATGCCGCGAACTATCTGCCACATTTTCGCTAAGCTATTTTTGGCGTCTAAGGACACACACAGTTCTCGCCATGATTCCCGTGCGAGGGCATCCAAATACCGTCTTACTTTTTTTGCGCTCTCCTCTCAGCTCGCCGATCTTCCAGAGTTCTTGTTCTTCTCGCTTTCCTTTCTGCTCTTCGCCTAATTGCACGCAATCTCTCATACTCTGCATCTATTTCGTTTCTGTTAATCGGCATTTTTGTTCGTATTGTAGACTTTGCCAGGCAGTCCTTTATTATTGGTCCTAGTTCTTCTTCCAAGGTAGTAGCAGTAATGGACTCATTTACAAGCATAGAAAAGTTTTCCCAGTTTGTGGCAATCAAAGTATGAGTCTTTTTACACTCAGTAAAATCTTTACAAAATATTAGGAGGGGCATGTGGTCGCTTCCTCTACTCTCGAGGTCAGTGGTCCAGCGAAAATTATGATATTGGTCCGCTGATACAAAAGTTAAATCTAATGCACTACTACTATTAGCTCTATGAAAAGTTGCGCTGCCATCATTTAGGAGACAGAGATTAAATTTTTCAATAATACTCAGCAGGGCAGAGCCACGTGTATCTGTGTACCTGCCACCCCAAAGTTCATGGTGAGTATTAAAATCGCCACATAATACATGGGGCGAGGGTGTAGTCTCTAATAGAGTCTCAAGACGTCCAATATCAAATTTAACTTGTGGCTGAATGTATGCTGATATTAAGATGAATGTTTTTTATTTGTTTCGTACTGTCACGCATGCATATTCATTTGCATCGCAAAGGACGTTCTTCGAATGGCGAGACCTGATATGGCACTCGAAATAGGAGCAGATATCGGGGCAAGAAAACCGAGTCGAATGTTATTTTAACTACTGTAGTGTCCCTCAGTCTTCCTGCATGAACTACTGGTAGATCAGAAGATTGATGTGTTTCAATGTCTGAGTCAGTGACGTCCTTCTCTACGCCTCGAATCACCCCCACCGCTGCAGATCAAGGACCTGTCTCGTATGCCTTGACGCCCACCCCGCAAAGCGCACTCAGCTTAAGCAGTGTCTTAGTGGCAAGGGAGTTTCGCGTATCCACAGCAATAAGGTTGAGACGCTTGTTAGGACGTATCATGAGAATGCATTCTGGACAGTGCAGTTCGAGGAGGTCGGACACGTTCTTCATGTTCAACTTCATCAGGGATTCCTGTGGGTTGATTGGGGTGAATATCACAGTGAGGCCCCGGGGGTGACCTGGTGGCTGGACGTCCGTTTTCAAGACGACACTGTCAATGGAGTGGCGCTGCTTCTTGTACGTGACTGTAGTGTATTCTGCACTCGTTTCGTCGGTCTCGAGCTCCATGTCCTGGTTTGAAGAAGCAGGTTGGCTTTGTACTGGGTCAGGCTGTGTGAGGGCGATGAGTGATGACGGCTCCAGTGGTGTTGGAGTTACCAGAAGGTCCAAGTTCGGTTGGGACGAGTTAGGGTGGTCATCACATGAATTCGGAAGAATGTTTTCGGCTTCGTAAACAGTAGCATTACACCGCCTGTTCTCCCGGCGCTCTTCCTTGACGGCGGAGCAAGTTGAAAGGCTTCCATAGACCCTTGCTGTTTGAGATGAAATGTGATACAAACTATCTCAAGAGGCACAAAATTATGTGAGCTGTTCTGGAATACTTCTTCTTTCTCCCACCCCGGTAAGCATTTTTTCCAATTACTTCTTCTTCCTTGCGGCCGTTTTGTCTGTGATTGAAAGAAAAAGAAAAAAGAAGTGTTCTTTCTCGGACTAAAGAAGAGTCTACCAGGTTTGAAACGTTTCCGTACACAACTTTTGGCGACTTTCTCCTCGTTTTGAAACACCATCTCCATAAGGGCAAATATCTCTTGGAATATATTTCTCTCGAGTGCCTTCTTCTTATCCTAGGTGCTGTTCCTATATATATATATATATATATATATATATATATATATATATATATATATATATATATATATATATATATATATATATATATATATAAAAGAGTTCAATTTTTTTTACATTTTTTGACGAGACGTTTTTGTTGGCTATGCCCCCAATGTGTTACTCCAGTGCCCTCTTTTCTTCCATGTTCCAGAAAACTTATGCCTGGCCTAGATAGTTGGAAACCGTCATGCTGGTAAAGATAAGAGATGGGAACGGGGCAAGGATGGTTACGATAGAAAGGAACAACCCCAATGACAGTTCAGTGCAACTGTGTTCCGGGTCAAGAAGAAAAGAAGGAAGTAGGGCAGAAGGTAATTTCCGTGAAGCTGGTGTTTTTTTTTCTTCTTCAAGGACAGCTCAAGTTTGGGTTTTATCGGCTTTCATCGATCCAGAGAAAACAGCCTGGGAGTTTAATTTTCGGTGTTTATCGGTATATACCAAAATTCAGAACGCTAGCTTATCGCATAATGCTAGTACCGCGCAGAATCCCGGGCTCCTGGGTTCAATCCCGAACCCTGCGCGGATTTGATTTTGATCATTGCTGGTTAATTAAGACCCCCGGGTAGCAGTCGTAAAACTTTTCATGTACAGCGCAGACAGCAGACGCCCTTTGCGGCTGACTTATAAGGAAACTGAGGGGGCATTTACGCTCGCCGAGATTTTTAGTTGTACGTGACATATGAGATCCCAAGTACCCAGAATAGAATTTGCGGCTGGAAATTCGGTTTCTTTTCCGCCCGAAAACCACCAATCAAGAACTGGCCGGTTGGAGTCGCGCTCACTCTCTTTTCTGTGGTCACGTGCCGTTTTCTAAGGTTTAGACACGACCACCAAATTTAATCAAAGTCGTGGGTCATTAAAAATACACACTCAATATTAAAAAAAAATGACACCCATTTTCGTGGTTCTTAAAAAGCTGCAAATACGTTGATTGTAAAAAAGTGAAAGCCGTTTACAACTCCCTGTAACGCCGAATTAGAGCGCAGCTCTTGAGGAGGAGGGGAAGGCACGGGGGTCACGTGACCTCGGGAGAGGGGAGGCACGTACCTCGAGAAGGGGATTTTCCCCGCTAAATTTAGCGGGGAAACTTTTCCGATAAATTTAGCGGGAAAAATTTCCCGCTAGATTTAGCGGGGAAAATGTTCCGCCAGATTTGGCGGAAAGTTTTCCGCCAGATTTAGCGGGGAAAATTTTCCGCTAGATTTAAGCGGGAAAATTTTCCGCTAGATGTGGCGGGGGAAATTTCCCGCCAGATTTAGCGGGCAAAATTTTCCGCTAGATTTAGCGGGGAAAATTTCCCGCTAGATTTAGCGGGGAAAATATTCCGCTAGATTTAGCGGGGAAAATTTTCCGCCAGATTTAGCGGGGAAAATTTTCCGCTAGATTTAGCGGGGAAAATTTTCCGCTAAATTTAGCGGAAGAATTTACCCATCATGCACCGCGCGGTTACGCCGACGCCGACGGCGACGGCGACGGCGACGCCGCCAAGCCGGAAACGGGCGCCTAAGAGCTGCGCTCTAAAAAAGTTGCACAAAGAACGGGAAGCATTCTGTACGTTCGCTGCGTAATTCTGAACATGGCGTCTATCGCTTATCTTGGGACTCGCGGGCTGGACGGCGATGGCGAATCTCCTTGTGGAGAAACGACCACTGAAACCATCCACAGCAAAGCTATCGCATTGTGTCCTCCTGGCGACTTTCTCTCGGCAGGTACCTCCGTTTTACGATAGATGGCGAGGCAGCTACAGAAAGCGATGGACTCAAATTTGTACGGAACTGCGAATTAAAGAAATATTTACTAAATCCTGCCGAAATAAAATTAGCACACGATTATTTATTAACATTTGTCTTTTAAACTTTAATGCATTTTCCAAACCGCGTGAGCGGCTGGCAATCTGGTAGTTGTCCGCGAAAGGCCTGACGTGCTGTTCGCTTTTTATTTTGCTTGTTTTGCTCCTGAACGCGCTTGGAGCAGACATATTTAGCGGTAGCAGACGAAATGTGGATTTCTCGCCGTGTATTGGCGCCGACGGAGGCCAAGATTCTTGAGGTATGGGCTGATACTCTCGTTTTCCGAACTGTCAATCGGGTTACGGCCCGAAGAAAGAAAAAGGGGCGATATTTAACGCGAGCGATCTTGACCTCGGGGATTCTGACCTGCTCTGCACAGTGTGACCGCAGTGTAGTGTGACGGCGTACCGCTGGCTTGAAATCAGGTGGAACAAAAACTTACCCTACATGCACGTAAACAGCGGAAATTTGTAGCTAGATCGCAGAACACATCTGAAGGTGGGAATCGACGCTGTGGACGCACTCACGACACACCTCAGTATTGACTCCTCAGATCGCCCTCATTTTAAGGAGACTTTAGCGAGGGGGCGCAACTGCAAGATCGGGAATCACGGAATATGGACGCCATTTAATTGCTAAATTTTGCTGCGAGTTTATGGGCAAAATGTCGTTTTATTTCCTAATTCAGATCAAAATAGCCCGTTAATGTGCTTGAATAATTTACGCAAGGTATAAATGATTACTTTTTTATAGCCACCAGTTTTGTTCCGATAGGTTAAGTATTTGTTGAACGCGAAAAATGGTAAATTACGCCATCTTGGACGCCGCTCTTTGTGTGGTAACACTACTTTCTCCTCTCGACGTTTGCAATTTCTGGACCGAGAAGGAAGCGAAAAAGGCTATGCAAAGGCGTTCGTTGCTTGCAATGGGAGGCGAGAGGAGGAAAGGCGCATGGGGCAGCAGAGTTGCAACTGAGCCGGCACCTGCTCTCGTACAGACAACATTGGCGCATATCCTTTCCCAATCCTCTCCCTCATGCGCCGCCACTGAATTGCGAACGCTCTTTAGGATTCAAGTCGTGCCCATTTCGTCGCGCTGCGCGCCCCTGGTTACTTTAACTGGTAATGTAAAACTACGGGAAAAAAGCAAAACCTATAGATATATCAAATATGTTATTAATTTGCTCGATTCATCTTGCGTCTTTCATACACATTTTACGAAATAAATTGAGCGTGTGTCGCGTTACCTGCAAAATGAATGAGTATATGTACTTTGTTTCTCGTTTCTTCTTTCCGCGACGCCATCTATGTGAAGCGGGAAAAATTCGACGTAAACTTTGTGCCGGAGTTGAAATGAATTCACCCAATGATACTCGAAAAAAAAATGAAAGCCGTTTACAACTCCCTGTAACGCCGAATTAGAGTGCAGCTCTTGGGGAGGAGGGGAGAGCACGGGGGGGGGGGTCACGTGACCAGGGGTGTCCCGTGACCTCGGGGTCA